>RJWT010037148.1:0-13053 GCA_004365215.1 Cuniculus paca | reverse complement strand
CCTGCCCTTGGGAGTTCAGTTAAGCCCATAGCTCCTTCCAAAGGACAGCGACATTTGGTCAAAGCAATACTTATCTTCAATAGCATAATTTCAGATTAGGAAAAACAGGTTTCTGTGCCCAAGCAACATGGCCTGAGCTTCCATCTCACTGTGCTTCTGTGTCTGGAAGTCCCAGCTCCTCACCCCAGGGCAGCAGGATCTAGGAGTTTTCAAACTGTCACTGCTATGCCACTGAATATACTAGAAAATAAGAGCTAAATTTAAGCCCCACCAATATCTCTCAATAACTGCAAAAAGCATCTCTTGAATCAACATTTCTCAGCAAGCTGCGGTGGTGGGGAGGGAATCTGGGTTTGGGTAATTGGAGATAAAATGTTTGTGATGAGAGAAAGTCTCACAGCTGCAGAATGTGAGTGTACAGAACAATAATTGTGTTTCTCACTACCTGAATACATTCCAGTTCTCATAGCTTCATTTCCTAGGAGATAACTGTATCTTTTCAATGTGATCTTTTTCCTTTTCCACTTAAGATTGAGTCTCTTTAGCCTCTCAACAGAACTGACCCAGAATCCTGCCCATTTCCAGCCTTGTCGCTGAACCAGGTTCAAGATAAAACCAAGGAGCCAGAGAAGGTGCCAATTAGAATTTAAGAGCTTTTATTAGCCAGCTGGTGACTAGACAGCAGGACCCATGCAGGGAACCACTGTGCAGTGCTGACTGAAGGGAGAGCTAGGTATTTATGTACTCTAACCATACCCCCGGTGACAATGGTTACAATTAAACATGCATCTATGACATCCTGGTTGCCATCCCCATTGACAGTGGTTGCAATTACACATGCATCTGTAACATCTTGGTTGGCATACACACAGGAGATAACTATTAGAAGGCTAAGTAGAAGGCTTTAGTAGCATAAAACCTGCTGGGACATGGTGCACCGAACGGGCCTCAGAATACGGAACTAAGTTACATTCTCAAGGGGAGGGTAGCCTCACAAGCAAGGGAGTGGGGAGGTACAGACAGGGTTCAGTAGTTTTTCTGTTATGTCAGCCTACAACAGTCCCTGCAGATGGCCTGAGTACAAGTGCACCCTTGGCATCATCTTGGCATCAGAGGGGCAGTGGCTGGGCTGTGACACTTGCTCTTGTTGGCTGTGACTGCAGGCCCCTTCCTACTCTAGGCCCAACCCCCAGCTGCCTGCCAGCAGCATTCACAAAGTATCCTTTTCCTTCCAACTCTGAAGGTTCTGTGGGTCCCTCTAGTCTCTCTGCTCCCACCTCCACCTCTGCTCTTCTCTAGTAGCATAAAAACATTTACAAACTTCCCAGCACTGTGATTGGCAAGCTTGTCTCCATCACATGGTTCTAGGGCTATCAAGGCAGGAAGCCTCCCACCTGATCCTCTCTGCTGGCCTTGGGGAGACCTAGGTTCAGCAGATCATGCTGCTTGGGCAATAGATAGCTTATACTGTATCGCAGGAAGAATGACATAGCCATGCTCTCTCAGTCCTGCCTTAAATCACAGGGAATTTAGGGTAAAACATCAGAGAAAAAAATAGATTCACCTCCTCTGATTTTCAACCCTTCCAACTCAAAAACATCTCCAGGCTTTATAATTTCAGGGCTTACCCTTTGAAGCCCAGAGTATAATTTTTCCCTGGCAAGGCAGTATTGACCTTCAGAGCAGTTGTCTCTGCTGTGTGTTTCTAAGACACGGGTTCGATACACAAAAATTCCTTTGTTTTCAGTTTCCTCCACTCACCTTCTGGGGCCATTATTGACAACATGTAAGTAGTAGGAAGGTGGGGAACAACATTAAGAACAGGAAAAAGAAAAGCTTGTGAGCCTCTCAGTATCTTACCTTCCAAAGTCTGATGGTTTCCTGGGGAAGCCAGGCCACTCAGTTATGCAGAGGTCTTCTTGGCTGGAGGGGAAGTGGCCAAGATAGAACAAGAAAGCGTTGTGGACATGGGTTAGTACAGATAAGCGACTTTATTCTTCAACACCATGCTAAGTAGAATTTTTCAAATTTCCCAGTCTATAACAGCTGTGTGCCATCAAGCCATCACATATAATGTAGAAAATGTGCACAGCTTGAACCTTTCCAGTTACCCTGTGAGTAGAAGTCTTTACGTCACAGTGGTTCTTGTAGTCATCTCAATCAGTTCTGGGGCCACTAATAGCTCAATATGACCTTGGCCCTCGTACCCAGAGTGCTGTGTCATTTGGAAAAATGGAGTCTTTTGGACACAAATCACATAGAACAAGAGTTTGGGTCACATGGTGTTCAGAAGGTACTCCAACACCTTGGTCATGGTTCTTCCTTTTATCCAGTGGTTGTGAATCTTGGGGCTTGCATGAAACATTTTCATAGCAGCACTGGGAACTAGCTCAAGCCCAGAGTCAGTCTAGCTTATCTCTGCTCCTGACAAATGGAAAAACAAAGACTGACATGGTGTAATCCCCCACCCCTGTGGTCCTCTCCTTGATGGAACCTGTCCCTTCTAAAATGTTCTTTGGGCCTCTTGGTACAATGTGTCCTCATGGCCCCAAGCCCCTGGTCACCTGGCACTGATTGGAAACGCTACAGCTGTGTTTATTAGAGAACCCTAGAGCATGTGCAGCTACCATGTTCTACCAGGGCCCCCACTATCCTCTAAGGCAGAGGGACACCTTCCCTGGGGGCAAGTTTCCCTCTGAGTGTCTCAGCCTTGGGAACCATGTGGTATTCCTCTTTCAGCAGCCTCAACCAGGTCAACGTGGCTGAGAATTTTGAGTAATAGAATTTCAGAGAAGTAACAGGGTTTCACAGCAAAAATCAATTGTCCTGTTAGTTTGAACATTGTATTTTAGTGTACAAACATGTCCTTTCAGAACTAGATCTCTGCCCATCTGAAATCCCAGTCTTAGAAATACAGAGTCAGAAGCATGCATTAGAAACAGAGACCACAAAAGCTGAACAAGAACATTTCACATGTCTTCTTGACATAAAAAAAGAAAACATTTTGCTATGACCAGGAAGTTGAGAATCTGCTGCAGATGGCACAGAATACCCATCCTCAGGAAGCCTGAATTCTGATAAAATAAAATAAATTATAAAGGAAAAAAATAAATATCAGAATGTAAAGCACAGAGTATCATCAGGAAGACTGACAGGTGGGAAGCAGTTTGGAGGTGCTGGTGGGGGAAGTTCTCTCTGGAGGAGATAGATAGGGAAGCAGGTCTCCAACAGAGAGCCAAACTGACTAAGGATGGGTGGGAGGGAACAAGGTGGATATGGGATGAGCAAGTAGAAGGGCCATATCACAGAGCTCAGAAGACCATGGCAAGGGTAGGTGAGATTGAGCAGTTCTGCTTCCATTGTCACAGGAGTACCTTCCAATTGCCCAGGGCAAGAGTTAACTGCAGCCAGAAAGAAAGGTTTTGAGAAGGTGCAGAAACAGGTACAAGGTGAGACCTATTTAAAGCTACCATGGATGGAGTTTCTAATAGGTTAGATCCAGACTGTGTGCAAAGTATAGGAGTCAAAGCTGATACCTATACCTTATCCTAAGCAACTGGGAGGGTGGTGAGGTCAGAAGGAAGGGAGTAGGAGTTGAAATAGTGTGAGACTTGCTGAATATCAGACTCAAGGCCTAGACTTCTTGAAACAGGATTAGAAGCGGGACCTGCTCATGTGACATTCATCCCTTTATTGCTTTGGGGAAATTTGGTGCTTGATAGAACCCTATTCCTCTTTTCCCAGAGAACAAGGTCATTTCAGAGTAATATGAATTAATTCCATGTGAGAATGTCACTGCATCTCCTGAGACCCTAAGAGTTGACCCAAGGCCTGCAGAACTAGAGGTGGGGATGATGTGGAAAACAGAGCATAAGGAGCAAAGCATACACTCTTGGAGAGGCTGATAAAGCCTTTATTTGTCTAACCTGGCTCAGAGAACCTCACCCTTCATAACTTCTGAGCCCTGGAGAGTGTTAAGAAGGTTTCTTTAGAGTTTGTGGTGGGAAAAAATGAACTCAAAGTTACTCAAAAGCAACAGATTTATTACTTTGGTGATCTGGTCAGCTTCCATCAGGTAGGGAATCTAACCTAAGATGAGGGAAGTGGGCATAGGCACCACAAGTTAGGGAGTGAAGTCCCAGTATGGGGAAGAGGAGAGGCTCCCATTGCCTGCAGGTTTAGAGAACTGTGAAGCTGCCCTATTAACATATCAAAATGTAGCCCGTAAGAGAGGAGGGAAGGGGAATGTGCTTGGCAGAGGGCAGAAACTTCTGGGATCCATCCACCAAAGGAAGAGGATCGCCTTTTAAAATAAACCAAATTCTTCTTCAGGGGTGCAGCAACTGGAAGCATGTCCCCACACCATGACTCTAGCTGGGAGAAGCCGAGGGCTGCTTTACATACCTTTTCTTTGCCCCAGCATCATCCAGGGTCACTGCAGAGGATGCCTAGCCAGGAGTCCCTGCAGTGGATCCAATTGCCACTAACAACGAAAGGCTCCTAGAACCAAGCAAGGCCTAGTGTCCTAGGGTGGGGTACCAGTGGGAACTAGCAACTGCGACAGAGACTGCTTTGGGTTAGAAGACAAAAGGAGAAGGTCTTTCACCAGAGAGATTGTGGGTAGGGCAACAAGAAAAGTAGGAGCTAGGTAATGAGCACTTGGTCTCACATGTCTACCTTTACCTCCTGGGCACCTCTGCAACTGACAGAGGACAAGGAAGCCATCAATGGCTATGCCAACCACTTCTGGAACTGAGAACACATTTAGAGGATACCAGATGTCCTGTCCACATGGTATCATTGTCCTCTATTTCCTATCATTTTTCCATTACAATCCTCCTCACAAGAGACAACACATCTGTAACATAAAACCAACTATGAATATGAGTCCCATCACTAGAAACTGTACGGTTAGAGCATTCTCTCCATCCATTGCTAGGTTAGGTGGCAGCAGCTCCTTTCCAGGACTTCTTGACCCAGAACATCACACACATTGATCTCATAATTAGGCTGGTAGATGTGAAACATGAGCCTTGGCCTCTGACTTGCAGCCACCTATCCCAATGGCCACAGCACTCAGGTAGGTCTGAAACTCCTGTTGTTTTGTTATTTATTCTTTTCTCTGTACCTACTTATACATGTGCATATGCATGTATGTGAGTACAGGACACCTGCCCAGATATGTTTCTATAGATGCCCTCTACCTGCACAACTGTGTGAACACAGACACCCATGCACACACTTACACACATGCATGCATGGCCATTCACATATGCATATACACCCACACACATGCAAACCCACAGGTATGTACACACATGCACACAGAAATACATGTTTGTGCATGTACATCTGCATTCATGCTTTGTGAATACATGCACATACATGTACACATATGTGCAAATGCACACATCAACAGATATAAAAAGCACATGGTTACATGTTTGTATATATACACATGCATGCACACACAAGTGCATATACCTACATATATAAATGTACATGCACTCACACACATTTATACATACATATTTTTATACATTGTCTGTGTTATAAGAAAATACAGTCTCTGGAGCTTTACATGCCAAGGTCAGACCAAGTAAGTGACAGACCCTGCTAGTCCTCAGTTTGTAGGTATATACAAAGATACTGGCACAACTTGCAGAAAGTTTACTCTGGGTCTCAGAAAGATTTGGAAGAACCTGCATTAGGTGTTCAGGAAATTCATCTGTACAACCATAGGTAGTATCTGTACACATACACACAGCACACACACACACACACATAACAAGTTCTTGAAAAATTAAGACAGCAAAGGAACCCCTACATGCCTATCTGAAGGCTTACTGTACATCAGCACAAATCACCTTATAGCAGCTACCATGAGCTCTTTCAAGTTGAGATCTGGACATGGAGAGAGCCAATTTTCCAATTAATGAGCAAAGATTGCATGTTTGATCAATAATAATGGGGCACTGTGACCAAAGAGGAAAATACAACAATTAGCCTCCTGCTGCTATCTGAGATGGACTAGAAAGCAAATGCTATAAACATCAATGACATGGACCCACAGGTGGCAGAGATAAAAATGCTCTTGTTCTTACCTAGGCAATTCAAATATCAACTGTGCTCACTGAGCCTCATCTGCAGTGTCCATAGAGAACGACCTTGGACATTGCACAGAAAGCTGTCCAGTTGGTTCAAGGAATCCAGTAAAAAAGAAGATCTGAGATTCCTGTCAAGAATTCAAAACCATTAGCACTCTGTTCTCTTTGGACCAGTCGACCCCCATAGAGAGAAGTGGCACTGAGGTGTCAAGACAGCTTTTACACTCATCAGAGCACTGAACAGTCAGTTGTCTGAAAAGCCAGCAGGTAAGTGGTACACTGCATACCACAATTACCAAGGTTTAATAAGCAAATGTGGGAAACAGGCAGAGACTCCCAGCTATTACCTAGCTCTTCTGCTTATTCCCAAGGAGATTAGAATGGTAACTTCCCCAGGTTTTTGTTTTAGACTTTTGCTTAATATTTAATCACTTTTATTGAGGCATGATTTACATACACGTAGGTTCAACAATTTTAAGTATGAAGTTCAATGAGTTTGACAAACATATGCCATGTTTAACCACCACCGCACTCAAGATACAGAAGAGCTCCATTCACAAAAACAGTTATCTTTCATTCCTTTTGCTATGAATCATCCTCTACTCCACCCCAGGAAGCTACCTAGGTTTTCTGTCACCATAACTTTGTCCTTTCCAGAATTCCATGTAACTGGAATAATTCGGTATATAGTCATTATAGTTTCTGTCCACTGAATGTAACAATGCTGAGATTCATCCATGCAAGTGGGTATATGAATACTTGTTCTTAGTGTGTCCATGTGGGGTCCCCAACTCCCAGGCCATGGAGTTGTACCAAACCATAGTCTGTTAGGAACTAGACTACAAAGCAAGAGGTGAGTGGTGGGTGAGAAAATGAAGCTTCATATAAATTTACAGCTGCTCCACATCACTTGTATTGCCACCTGAGCTCCACCTCCAGCCAGATCAGCAACCATATTAGATCCTCATAGGAGCACAAAGCCTAATGTGAACTGACCATGCAAGGGATTTAGGTTGTGTGCTTTTTATGAGAATCTAATGCTGAATGATTTGAAGAGGAGTTGAGGTAGTGATGCTAGCACTGGGGAATGGCTACAAATACAGATAGCAGAGAGGAGTGACTACACAGAGACCACAATAAATCAAGTTTTTACAGACTCGAATCAAAACTATAAGTAAGTAACAAGTGAAAAGTGAACTGCATCTGGTGGCAGGCTCTACATTTGCAAGTGATTTGGTGTATCTCACTTGTACAACTGTATCTGCTGGCAGGCTCTAAGTCAAAATCTGACACTTACTTTAGTCTCCAGGTGGCCTTTCCATTATTTAATTTACCACTCCAATCACATCTCCTTCCTATACTACACTTTTCTCTCCATCACAGTTTTGGTAAGCCCCTAAGCTAACCCTAGCCATAATTAATAAAAAACAGAATCACTGGAGAGCTTCTTTGAAAAGGGATGGAAGACTCAATGATGAGATAACATAAGATGCTAAAAATACCAACAAGAAGAAAATTACACTTGAGAGAAAATCTCAAGAGTACTACTTAATAATGGGTTCATTGCAACACGGGGTTTATATTCTCCAAACCCACTAGTTTATAATCATATATCTCAGCTTTCAAAGAAGTTTTAACGTTACTTCCAAACCACAAAAGGCTCCAAACAGAGAAGGAATGGATCCACAACTTATTTGTGAATAAGATAGGTGAGTCAATTTTGTGCTAGCAGAGGATCAATTGCTTGAGGCAACAAATGTCTGTGACCTTAAAAGTATGTTTGAGACAGCGTCAATTTTTCATACTTTCTGGCTAAGGTCAAGGCAGGAAATCCTGAAATTGCCGCAAAAGCACTGAAAAGTCTGCTTCCATTTCCAATATTCTAGCTTTGAAGAAAGTTACAGCAACTAAAATGAGATTATGGAGTAGGCTAGACATAAGCAACAAACTTCAGTTGTCACAGTCTCCCATCATTGCCAGATGGAAGGAAAACAAGTTCAGGTGCCCACTGATTCTGCATCATGGTGGACTCTATAATTATTTAATTATATATTACAATTAATAATAATATAAATAAATTCAACAACAAATTTAATGAATTTGAATCATACCAATGCTATCACTCCTCCTCTGGTTTATGGAAAAATTGTCTTCTGTGAAAAGTTGGAACTTGCTGGTGCCAAAAATATTGGGGACTGCTAGTGAAGAAGCACCATAGTTTGTAGTGTATATGCAAGTACTATATACTATAAGCAATAATTCCAGTACCATCATTTCCTAACAAGACCATCCAGTACTTCTTTTAATGACATTGTCCAATTTCCTAAAATTAAATCACTTATGTATCTACGTGCTAGGTTCTGCCCTTTCCATATCTGTGTCTGTCTGTACAGTGGTACCACAATCGATCTGGTGGCTTTATGTAGAACACTTGAAGTCAGGTAGGAGGAGTCCTCTAACTTCACTGTAGTTTTTAAAAAATTACGTATTTTGAATTTCTCTATAAACTTTAGAAAATGGAATCTTCAGGGATTTTAATGACTTCAATGTATCTATGGATCAAGTTGGAAATAATTAGCATCTTTTTATTTTAAAATGAAAAAAGAATAAAAATGATGATACAGAATTTCAAAACAAAATAATAGGAGACTAACAACGGTTAATATATTGTATAATGTTATCTTCAAAGTAGTTACTCAGATCACAAGATATAGACATGAAAAAATGATCAAACAACGAAAGCACACACCATACTTTTTGATGAGCTAACAGAGATTAGTAGTATAGTTATCTATCTTGTGTGTATATATAATCTTTATACATACTCTTTGTATATATATTCTTTTCTCCCTTGCCCTATCCCAGTTGTTCTTTCCTTTTGAGCAGTTTCTTTGCCTTAAGAATTGGGATCTTAATATTCAGCTTTCCATTTTGTGATAAATGTAGTATTTTTTTTTTGGTCTTTAATTTCTTTAAAGAGTATTTTGTAGTTTCTTTCACACAAATTTTGCA
The DNA here is from genome assembly GCA_004365215.1 of Cuniculus paca. Lineage (NCBI taxonomy): Eukaryota > Metazoa > Chordata > Mammalia > Rodentia > Cuniculidae > Cuniculus > Cuniculus paca. Next base: position 3,934 of record RJWT010037148.1, on the reverse strand, counting down.
AATACGTTGGTAGCCTCTTAATTTTTTAATATATGGGGGAATACAAAGGCGAGTATGTGAAGGTTTAATGTAAATATCTTTTAGTTATTTTTAATTTGTTTTTTATTCTCTACCAAATATATTTCTATAGTTTAATTTTAAATTATTTATAAATTAGAATTTTTAAAATATAGTTAATTTGTTGCATATAGATTCAGTATTCTGGGACCTTTATAAAATCACTCATTAATTTTATTACTTTCATTTGTAGATGCATTAGGATATCAAACAAAAATATTCCATAATTAGAGTTTTATTCCTTAGTTTCCAGACTATATGACTCTTATCTTTTAATTTATCGTGTCTTACTGCACTTGTGTTTTTGGGGGTGAAGCAAAATTCATCTTCCACTGTTAAGTTTATTACCTGTAGGTTTTAATAAATACCGTTAATTACATCAAGGAATTTCACATCTGTGTTTTTAAGGATTTTGCTTTGTTTTGTTTATCATAAGTGGACATTGAATCTTGTCAAATGTCTTTTATGTATGTATTAAGGTAGTCACATTGCTCTTCTTTTTACTCTGTCATTATGGTGAATTGCCTTGACTGATTTTTCAAAGTTAATCCAGTCCCACATTCAAGGGGTAAAATTCACTTGCACAGGCTGAACTGTTCTTTTGAAATAGTACTATGCTTAATTTGCTGTTTTTTAAAATAATTTCTACATATATGTTCATGAAGAATACAGCCTGCTTTATATGTATTATTCTGATTTTGGTATCAAGGTAAAGTCAGTTTCACAAACAGAGTTGAAATATATTTCTTCTCAGTATTTTTTCTTGTTTCTCTTGAGATTTCTTCTTTTACATGAAGATTCCAATAACATCTAGAAATGGGACTGCTTCTTTTGGGAGCTATTACAACTGTTGATCTCTTGCATAATTTTTTTATGTTCTGAAAATATGCTCTTTTTTATCCTTTTAAATTTATTGAGACTTTTATGACCCAGAATATGTTTTGCCTTCCTAATGTGATAGAGGGTGCTCATCCTGGCTTACAAATGCCAGAAATGCACATGTTTTTCCACCAGCACATGGAGAGACGTCATTTTTGTCCCTTGAAATCAGGCAATTCAGAAATACAAGACAAAAACCGGCAAACATCACACATCAAAGCCTTGAACAACCAGTAATCTGAAAATCCAGCAGCTAAATGGTTGTCTGCACAGCATGATTTATCTTTTGAATGTACCATGAAACTTGATTAGATATATATGTGTATATATATATACATATATATATATATACACATATATCTAGAAGATACATTAAAATAAATTCGTGGGATAACTCTGACACTCATCCAGTATCACAGCATTTAGTCTAGTCTTTTCTCTTGGTTATTTGGAACCCCTTTTCTCACTGTGTAAACTTTACCTGACATAATAGTCAACCCTACCATACCTGTGAACTACTTTGGAGTTGTTCAACTGTACCCATGTAAGAAGGAGGTTTACATAGGACTACAGTGCTTATCTATAGTTCTTTTATTCTTAACCTTACAGTATATGGTATGCAAATTCAGAAGGTGCATTCTTTTCCCTTCACATTCAGCATGGACATGCCTCACACTTGTAATCCAGTCAGATGTGTTTGTCACTGCCTGCATTCCTTCCTGGGACCTCAAAACCAGGTTAATTTTTCTAATCTGCATATGCTAAAGTTCATTGTTTGGAGGGTACAGTGCTATGTGTTTTGAAATGCACATACGGCATTTATTTTTATGTTTTTCATTCTTTATGGAGTATCTAATTTTCTGTCTAGTGGCATTCCCCATCAGACTAATTTATGTCAACATTTCTTAAAATACTGGCTGCCTAGCTCAATCTTTCTAGTTTTCCATTATCAAAAAGTCTTTCTTACCTTAATTCTTGAAGAATATTTTCACTGACTGTAGAATTCTGAATATAGTTTATTCTCAGAACACTGAATAGACTGTTTTTCCTTTCAGCACTTTGTAGATGTTCTATTTTCTTCTGTCCCTGCATGGTTTCTGACAAAAAGACATTAATTGCATCATACTTACCTTGAAAATTATATGTCATTTTTCTCTTGTTGCTGTCAAGATTTGTTTTTTACATTTGGTTTTCAACAGTTAGATAATGATATGCTTCAACCTGGGATTCTCTGTGATTTATTTATTTTTTCCTCCCTGGTTTCCCTTTAGCGTCTTTCTGGTTTGCATCAGATTTAGAACATGTTTGGACGTTGTATCTCCAAAAATATTTTCTGCCCTCATTTTCTCTTTCCTCTCCTTTTGGCAATCCAATTACATGTGTGTTAAACTTTCTGAAAGAATCTAACTAGTCACTTAGTCTTATCTATTAAAAAGACACAGAAACATTTCTCTAGGATGATTTCCATTAATATATTCAAGCTCACTATATTCTTGCAGCTAATTGGCTATTAAACAGCTACAGGAATATTTTCACCCACAAATTAATCATTTATTGTAGGAATTTTTATTTCTTTTTCTCTATTGAGACCTTGTAATTCTTTTGCAGAGATTTTCTTAAATTAATAATATAGCCATTTTGACAGTTAACGCGGTGGTGAGTGATGCAACTCCAGAGGGACTATGCCTTTGTGATTCTTATCTCCAGGAGTCCTACCATCTCCACATGAAGATCACAGAAAAACCTGGCTAGTGTTTTACTGGCACCTAAACCTAAACAAATGAGAAGGAGAATTCTGACTCCAGTTCCCTAAGTACTGACACTTACCACTATATCACCAGTGTGTACAATAATTGGATTTAAGACTAAAGAACCGTCAGACCCATACCCAACTTCAGAGAAACCCAAAGACAAGAGATAAGAACAATATAACACTTGAGAAAATTTTAGCCTCTCACACTGAGAGCTGCAGCAAACAGAAAATACAGCTTCACTCCTAGCCACATGAGCAAAGACTCTCAACCAAAGACTCATCTGTTTCCTTTACTCAGTGCTTGACATCTGATTTTCAACCAAAAAAAAAAAAAAAAAAAAAACAAGGCACAAGAGGCAAAAAGCACAGACTGAAGAGCCAAGAAGAAGAATCATAACCAGCCTCAGGTATGAATTTTGGAACGACCAGACAGGGAATTAAAATAACTTTGATTAATAAACTAAGAGATCGCATGGGGAAAGTAGGCAGCATGTATGGTAAGAGCAGATGGATAATGTGAGCAAAGGGAGAGAAATGATAAGAAAAAAATCAAAAGGAGATGATAGAAATCAAAAGCATTGGAATTGCCATGAAGAATCCTCTGATGAGCTCATAGACTGCACCCAATAAAGGAAAGCACCAGTGAGTTTTAAGATACGTCAATAGAAATTTTCAAACTGAAACACAAAGAGAATGAAAAGGATGGAGTAGAATGTCCAAGAAGTCTGGGATGACAAAAAAAAATGTAGAATATTTGTGTATTCAGGGTATCAACCTACAGATACAGGCATCAACCAGGATAAATGCCAGAAAAAATACTCCTAGGTACAGTATATCATAATAGAACTGTAGAGAACCAAAAATGAAGAGGAAATCTTTAAAGAAGTTGGGGAGGGGCTTCCCTGTAATGAATCACAGCTAGGAATTATACCAGGCTTCCCCTCAGAAACTCACAAAAGCAATGAGTATGTGGATGAAGTGTTTGGAGTGCTGAAAGAACAAAGCCATCAACATAGAATTCTGGATCGAGTGAAATCTCCCATGAAAAGTGAAGGAAAAGTGAACTTTTTGGAATAACAAACACTCAGGGAATTTGTGGCCAGAAGATCTATTTTGTGGGAAATATTGACGAAGTTCTTCAGAGAATGAAAATGATACATATAAGAAACTCAGATCTACATTTAGAAAGGTATAGCATCATAGAAGGAATAAATGAAGGTAAAATACATACATGTTTTTATTTTA
>RJWT010037147.1:0-13115 GCA_004365215.1 Cuniculus paca | reverse complement strand
TGGTTTTCTTGATTCTGACCATTCTTTCTGGAGTGAGATGAAATCTCAGAATTGTTTTAATTTGCATTTCTCTAATGACCAATGATGCTGAACATTTTTTCATGTATATATTTGCCATTTGTATTTCTTCAGCTGAGAAGTGTGTTTTCATCTCAGATGCCCATTAGGAAATACTTTCTTTAGTTGTAACCTAAAACCTTAGCAAAGATCTAGGTAAACTGTGATCTGAACAAACTCAGAGGCTATCTTAAAGGGATATCAGTGTACTTCTACTTCTGTGCTAATGGAAGCTAAAGGCTCTGAAAAAGCAACCAATGAATAATATTCACTGAAAACCCTATCATTATGGTACCTGATATTCAAAAATATTTTACTTGACTTCTGCCCTCAAACAACTTACACTTGAATTGGGAAGAAAAAAAAAACTACTTTGATTAAAAGCAATTAAGCATTGAGATGCTAAACATGCCAGATGTGTTGAATAAACCACAAGAGCTTCTAGGAATTTAGAAGAACAAGAACCACTCCAAAGGAAGTAGGATGCTGGGAAGGAGGTACAGGGTTTACTGAAAGGGAGGGGAGAGAAACACCTGCCAGGTAAGGGCAACCTGAGAGTTAAGGTGTGGAGCAGGAATGTGTGCACCATCCTTGAGGGATTAAGAAAGAGCTCAGTTTGGCAGGAATATAAGGGAAGATGGGGTATAGTGAGAGGTAAGTTAGGGGCCAGATTGTATAGGCTTCTAATATCAGGTCAAGCAATTTGGCTCAGACTTATTACATGACAATTTTTAATGTCCTAGTGTAAAACCCAGGATCTTTTAGATATCCATGGTATGACTTACCTCCTCCTTGACCTGGTGGAACTGCACTAATTTATATAGGACATTCTCATAATCCTGAATTCTCTCTGTCTGTTTCTGGTGGAGGTGAGTAAGATCTTTGAGCTGTTGAGATTTCTCTTTCACAGGGGCTCCTTTGCCACTTAGCGCTTCTGATTCTTTCACGATGTATTGAACCTCATCATGCAGTTGCTAAAAAATGAAAGCAATATAAGAAATTCAGCTTTGAAAGGTTTTACTTTACAAGTGACAATCTAAATTACGAATCATTCTCTCATTTGTTAACAAGTGCTTATTTTGAGCCTTCCCCCCAAATCCAGGCACTGTGCCTGATGCTTGGGATATATCATTCCATCCTTATCTGCTCAGAAATTTATGACCAATACAAAAAACAGTGTTTGAAAGCTAGAGGGTGAAAGGGGAAGCCTTGTATTTCTATGGCACATCAAATATTCTAGTCATTTGTTAAGTAAGTGTATTTCAGATATTTATGAAACTCATGATCATCTCTGATATTTAATATAGATTAGAATCAGATGGTATGGTAAACACACCAAGAGAAGACAAGAGTAAAAATATATCAGGGAATTACTTGCACTCTCTGATAAAAGAATGATCAGAATGAACACCCAGCTGAACAGCCCAGTAGATAAACTGCTTCAAAGAGGTCATCTCATAATCCACAAATAGCCACCACATTTGGAGAGGGATAAATTGCCTTCCCTTTTACTCAGCACTGCTTAGGTATTCGTTATAGGAATCTAGATTCTGGAAAAGAACTTGCCAAGAATAGATGACTTGATGGGGATGGTACTATAATTTCAGGAGTGAATCTTCCACCAAATGTCAAAGTAATTGTGATTATATCTAGACGTCCCCCAAAGCCTCATGTGGTCAAAAAAGGAGACTTCTGAAGGTGGCTGGATTAGGGTGTATGAATGTGGAGTAAGGGTGTGATATTGGGATTAAAGATGCGGACATTGGAAGCCCAACCTGGGCATGGGTAACACTAATCAATAGGCTTGTGTCTGGATGGAATACAAAGGGATAGAAAGAAAGCGGACTTGCTGCTGCTTCTGGCTGTGACTGTCCTCCGCCTGCCACATCATGAGCTGTTTCTCCTCTGGAATGCCCCTCTGCCATGCCACCTTGTCATGGAGCTAGCAGACTACGGACTAAATCCTCTACAAAATATGAGCCAAAGTAAACCTTTCTTCCTTTAACTTCGGGTGTTGGGTATTTCATCTCAGCAACTAGAAAAGTAACTGAGACAGTAATAGAAATGAGTTAGATTGAGATAATTTTCAGAAGACTGACAGGTAGGGTCTTCAAGTTCAAATCAAGCCTGTGGGCATCAAAAACATGCACTTCACAGTGACAGAGCTACATAAACTTAGCAGTGGTTCCTGATTTAGAAACATATGGATCCAGAAACATGTTCCCAAATGAAATCCACATAAGCATGGGACACAGGGTGTATCAAAGAATGTAATAGACACTAGTCACATTTTCCAAGAGTTCTGCTAAGTTTGCTGTGGGTTACAATAGTGTGCATGCATTAAGGGTGGTGGTTATATTTTTACCTAAGTTTTGTCCCAAGAAACTTATGTTTAGATATTTTCTAGAGGACTCTTCAGTCATCTGATTTGGAGATTTTTTAAAAAATGACACAAAGTGGCCGAGAATATATATCAGTGCATAGCGCCTGCCTGGCAAGCACAAGGTTGTGAGTTTGATCCCAGGTACAAAAAAAGACACAAAGTAATGACAGATAAAAACACAGGTGTCTTACTTTTACAGCAAACCCCCAAAACCTAGACCTGAAGATAGTGCAGTTGGGTGACCTGTTTAGACAATTGTGTCAAGTGTAGGAGTAGTGGGGGTAGGAGGTGGGGAGTGGGGGTGGGGATAGGGATGGGGAGGGAAATGTATTAGGCAGTCTGGAGCCAGGGATGTGACTTAAGGTTCTGTCTCTCATGTCCTGAGGGTTTTCTGAGAAAGGTGAGACAGCGAGCACAGTAAAATTCCTGGGATGGCAATGGGGAATGCAGTGCCACTGGGGGGACACAGTAATGTCACAGTGTGATTTCAGACACCAAGGGCATCAGAGTCTCTAAGTGAGACACTGCCCGTTCCTGTTCTGAGATATTTTCTCTTGAAACATTCCTTAGCAATTAGAGTAATTAGGTGCTAAATCACTAACTGTCCATTGCCCTTTTTTGCTTTCATTGTGGTAAAATATAACAAAATTCACCATTTTTACCATTTCGAGCATATAATTAGTGGTATTAATGCACTCACATTATTGTACAAACATCATCATCATCCATCTCCAGAGCTTCTGCATCAAGCCAAAGGGAAACTGTACCTATTACACGACTCCCCACCTCCTGCCTCTCTCCTGCAACCCTGGTAACCTCTACTCTGCTTTCTGTCTCTAATGCTAAGCACATTAATTGCAGTGAATATATGCTAAATACAGTAATAATTTAATAACATGACTAATCTAAGATTAAAAGTAAATTCAGGACATTTTGTGACCCAAATGATTATGTATTATCAATAATAGATGCAAACAGGAAACGAGTAAGAAAATATGTCTTTACAGTCGAGTTTTAGACAAGCAATGATTTTGTTAAAAAAAGAAAAAAGAAATTCACCAGACTGTAAAAATTAATTAGATAAACTTCAATGGAACAGTTTTTAAGCCATTTCTTTTAAATTCACTCAAATCCCTCCATTTTTTCACCTGGAACTGTGGCATCATTTCGCTCCATTTTTTCTGCAAATCTGCAATGGTCTGGAGGCTCCCTCCAAGGTCAAGCGCAGACACGGGCATAAGCACTTCCTGAAGAAGCTTTAGGTTGTGAGAAGTCTGAAACAAACACTGGATATTTACACGGACGTTTTCCCTTGTCTCCTCCAGCAAATACGTGATGATTATGCTAGTGATGACTTGCTGAGCTGTCAAACTTCTCAACCTCTGAGACTAAAACTCCCTTTGAGCTCATGGTGCTAAACCACCAAGTGCCTTTATTTTCCATTGCTCTTTTTTGCTTTCATTGTGGTAAACTAAAACAAAATTCACCATTTGTACCATTTTGAGCATACAATTCCGTGGTATTAATGCATTCACGTTATTGCACAACCATCATCATCATCCATTTCGGAGCCTTTTCATCAACCCAAACGAACCCATTACACAGCTCCCCACTTCCTCCTCCCTCTCTGCAGCCCCTGGCAACTTCTATTCTGCTTTCTGTTTCTATGAATTTGGCTACAGGCACCTCAAAGAAGTGAAATCACCTAATATTTATCCTTTGGTGCCCGGCGTATTTCACTCACCTTGTTGTTTCCCAGTGTCTGTCATGTTGTAGCATGCATCAGAATTTCATTTCTATTTAAGGCTCAGTAACACGGCACATGCCCTCACCTTCTTCAGCTGCTCTTTGAATGCTCCCCACCGCTGCTTCGCGGGCTCACGTGAGGCAGCTTCAAGCTGCCACGCAACCCGAAGGCGGCTGAGTTCCGCCCGCTTGGCCTTCTGGTTTTCCATGGCGTTCTCCATAATGCGAGCTTCATTTTCCCCATTTGCTATCTCGTTCTTTTTCACCTGTTAAATTAATAATTCATATCATGGTTTTTCTTTCACAAGAAATACAAAAGCAGTGCTTGAGTTCCCACCTATGGCCTTGTTAGTTTCTAGAGTTTGAAGGGCAATTTAGTGAGCACCAGGATTGATAAATTCTGAAGTCTACTGCATAAATTTAAAAGTGTATTCCACCTTTTATTTTAGCACACTCATTAGAATATGGCAAATCTCGGCATCAAAAAAAAAAAAAGGAGGGAACTGATTGTTCAGGACTTCTGATTTTTCCTTTAAACTCATCCATCGTGTATACCCTGTGTTTCCTGAAAAATAAGCCCTGGTTGGAAAATAATCAGCCTTGAAAACCAGAGATCAAAAATGCCAGCTATAGTCAGCCTATCCTTGCCTACAAAAATGACACTTACAATCAGAAGGGTATGGAGAGCTCTAGTAGTGTTTCTTGGTATCTGACTACATAGCAGGATTTAGGACAAGTGATTTTGTGTGTGACGGACTTAATATTTTGGTTACTCTGAAAAACTGAATAATTTGCCTGCAGTGTAGTTAGTAAACACAGTGTATATTTTACTTCTATGTCGGGCATGGAAAAATCTGTCATAATTCAGTCTAAATAAACCACTAAATTACCCACTTTGCATCTAATATACATGCACGGCGACTGGTCTTCTGATGGCCTCCTTCCAGATACCCTGGTAACATGTGGGCTGGTCCTGGATAGCATTCTTCTTATTCACTCTTATAATAAATTGACACTTTCATCTATTAGAATTAAGGTTTCAATCAACTTCTCTGATCTTCATGATTTTTGGATGAAGCAAAAATTTACTCAAGCTCAAGCTTGAAAATATCATCCATGGCAACAAAACCAGAGCAGAACCCTCAATGGCCCAGGCCAGCTGGGTTTCTTTCTTCTCACAAACCAACCAGTCACCATATTTCATCTGCAGTATTTGTCTGAATGTCTAATGATCCCATGGATATGAAAAAAAAAATGTTTAACTCCACCAGCAATGTCATATCTCAGAATGTCATTAATCAGTAAAATGATCATGTGAATTTTAATTTTTATCAATCAAGGGAAACTTATTTATCATGACAATGGTGAAGACTTTGAGATAAAGTGGCCATGTTTTGGTTTCAAGATAAAAACCACCAAGATGTAGTAGTAAACTATACACTATTTCAGAGAACGCTGAATGATAGTTTGAGTATTGTAAAAACTCAAGTTTATTCAGACATAATACAAAATATAACTTGGACTGGGTTCCTGTTACTTAAAAAATGAAACTCAACTACAATCTTAAACGTTCTAAATAAGAAATAAAGGACTTCTGCTTCGGGTAGGGAGGAGTAGGCGGTGGTAGAACGGTGCTCCCGTTTAGAACAACTGGCGAGGCTGGTTGTGGAAAGCACTGATCTGAAGGAAGCACACAGCTGCTGTGCCAACCACAGGCGCAAGGCTGAGACTCCAAGGGGAAAAACCAGAGCCTGGTGAGCTCATGTATTTATTCCCATCTTCTCCCCAAGGGCCATTTCCAATTCTGTGCGTGGACAGGAAGCTGAAGATCAAGGTTTTCTTGCAAGTAGCAATCAGCAGAGCTTTGGGGAGACCTTCTCTAGAGGGTCTTGGTAAAATACTGGGGCATACAAGAAAGTGGCCTTAAAAACCTAAGCAAAAAGCCCCTGGAATGCAGAGTGGAGTTTTTCAGCAGTCTTCCAAGACAAAGATTGGAGCTGGGACCCATGAAGGGCAGAGACCTGAGAGAAAGCACTCAGCCCTTGGTGGAAAACCTTGAGAGCCCAAGGTGAACAGCGGACAGAGCCTCGGAAGGGTGGCATCGCAGATTCACAGCTTCTGACTGGCTTGAGTGACCTCCCACCAATGCCCACCTGGGGAAAGAAGGGTGACTCATTCTAGAAAAAGAGAGCATCACCTGAAGCCCCTCTAGTTTTTTACACACGCTGCCTGGATTCAATACATTTAAGAGCCCTGTCAAAACACAGGACTACTTGACTAGAGACTGAGAGAAAAAGTAGACACTAGAAACAACTGCAAGTATAGATGATGGAGCTAACTGATACACATTTAAAACCCCTAGGGTAAATATGATTCAAGAATGTACAGGAAAGAGAGAACACAAGAAAGAGAATTTTATCAACAATTAAATATACTTTTTTAAAAAACCAACTGGAAGTTTCAGAACTGAAAAAATACTATTCTGAAATGAATTTAGCAATAAAAAGGATAGGCAAAACATGCAGTTTACAAATATTTGAGTTATTTTATAATTCAGAAATATATATAATCAAGAGAAACAAGAAAATACACTGAACTAAGTAAATGTGCAAAAGATAAAAGGATAGAAGTTCTAAACATACCAAACAAAAAATAACTAGAGTTTTCTATGAAGCTTCCACATTACATGGGAACATAGGCTAATTGCAAATTTTTTTGGATGCTTAAGGGTAGTGTCAGTTACAGGAGAAGCATTTAATGCATATTATGTTTCTATATAACTTTAGCAATAATCATCTTCAAACAATAAAAGTTAAAATGAGGAAAATAAAAAGATAGGTACAGCTCAGAGTAGATGAGGATTGTTAAAATCTAACTCCTCTAAGTGAATCCAGGCTCCAGAAAGAGATTAATTGCATCCCAAGATACCAAGAAAATTGCAAATGTCAGTTTCTGAAAATCTACAGAAACTAGAAGGTCCAGATAATTAGGTAAAGGAGAATGTCCTGATTTTCAAAAGGGGAGAAAGGATGGATTATGCAAGTGACAGGTGTGTAAATTTTACAGTGATATCCAGTGCAGTAATTCTGTCATTATCAAATGCTCTGTGAGCATTTCAGAAAAAATGCCTTCATCACCAGAAGTCAGCCTGATGTGTGTCAAATAATATTTATGTAGCTCATAGTACCTCAGCTGTATAGGCCTTGTGTTGAGCAGTTTATTTGAGCAATTTTCCCATTACAGACTTAAGAAAATGATTATGAAGGCATGGTTGAATTAAAGTACTATTGAGAGGGTTCATGATTGTTTAAAAAACTGGTTAATCGATAGATTGCTTCATAAATTAGGACATCAATCTGCTTTTTAGGCATTTTTATTAAAGAATTAATTACAGCCACAGAGGCTTACTTGTCAAATCTACAGAAATAAAACCAAGAGAGATAGCTAATACAGTAAATAGGTCCAAATAGTTTAACAAGATGGAAGTGTGGGTGAAGACCAAATGAAATCAAGTAAGAATAAAAAATACAGACTCACATTTGTATGAAAAACATAAAGGACTGACATAATACGGGTGAGACCTGGCTTGACTGAAGCTGTAACAAAAAGGTTATGAGTTTTACTCAATCACAAACTTAATATGAAAATAGCAAAATGGAATTATTGCTAAAAATGTTAGCATCATCTTGGGTCTCATTAGTAAACAATCATGTGCAGGTTTTTTATACACTGTGAGCTAGCTATGCTTGGCTTTCAGGTTACATTTCATAAATGATTCTTTAAAAAATGATAGACAATGCTAGGAGGAAAGAGAAGGACGGAGAGAAAAATTAAGCTGCCACACAAAGGACATAAAAGATTTTTATGTGTTTAGCTATAAAAAAGACTCACATTAGACAGCAACTGGTTTCAATGTTGAAAGGAATTTCACAAGTCAGAGAAATTAAATATGAATACCGTTTTGTCCCTGTGTAGCAAGGGTTAGAAAAGATGAGAAGAGAGATTTATTTAAAAATTTAAAATGTATTTAAATAAATAAGATTGATTTAAAATTTTAAAAACTTAAGTTTCTAGCAGCTGGTGTTTCTTAATAATGAAATAAACAATTTCAGTAGGAAGATTCCTGAGGCAATGGAAGCAGGTGGGATTAACCATCGTTAAGAATTCTAGGGAAAACATTTGCATCAGAGGTGGATAAGAATCCTACTGTGTTTTACAGTTATACAACTACCAAGTTTAGGGTACATTTGTAAATGCAATGGAGCATCACTATAGAAAGATCTGCTAAAGATCTGAACAAGACTCAAAAATTTTTGAAATTCTTCAGAACAAAGACTCATCCCATAACTTGTTTGAGCCACTAAAATTTTTGTAAGGACCTTGTTGCATGCTTTCAACATAACTCAGAACTTTGGCATGGACTTCTGAGGACTCTGTAATAATAATGTTGCACTTAATTTATAGTCACTCTTAACAATTAAATAGTCTTCTCATTATAAATTAGTAAGGGCTCTATGACCAAGTAAGCATACAAATGTTGGGCCTCAGGACTGGGCTAGGTTGACGCTAAAAGGAGCTTTGGAAAACAGCACAGATACAGAACTCTTGAATTTATGATTTTGACTTTGATAAGTAATCCTTGCAAAAAGTGTGGCCCATTTAATGTTCTCACCATTTTTATTAAATTAAGGAACTCGAGTCCCAGGTCTTGGGCTAAAAAACTCTTCTTTAAAAATAGCTGCCACTGCTTCTCGGCTGAGCCAGACCCATACTTGGCTTTAGCAACCTCCTCTTCTTTTCGAGGGATTTCAGTGTGATAAAATTTCTTTAGGCTCTGAAAGTGCTCCTCTACCTAAAAAAGGAGACAATAAATGAAAGTTATGAACATGTAAAAATATTTCCAAGGAAAAAGAACACTAGGTTCCAGGAAAAGTATATATAACAATCAAAATGAATTCTTTAACTAATTATGGAGTATTGTCACTTTACTGAAAAGACATGAGGGTCTATTTAGATTGCTGACAGACAGGACTACCAGTGGTTGATAAACTGAGCTGACAAGATTATTACTCATAAGAACTATTTATTGTAGCCACTGTCCTATTAACATATTATATATCTGTTTATGTTTTGCAATTTGGAACAACTTACATCAAAGACTAGGAGATTCTGTTTAAGGCTGAATTTTGTAAGTTAGAAAAAAAGACACATAGAAAATCAGGAGTACAAACCAGAAAGAAATGTAGGTCAATGAAAGATTATCAGCAGTCAGTAGGTCACAATTTACTTCTAAACCAGGATAAAAGTATGCAAATAACTATTAATTTTGTTTGAGTATTAACATTAAACTACCTCCATGAGCTAATATTAAGATGTATTATTTTGCCTCCATTAAATTATATTTTCTCATTTGCTAACCCATGTTAGCAGTACTACATTTTTAAAATTACTCTTCTTAAGCAAAGTTTATATAAAATCAAATGTGTAACAAGGAATTGGATGATGTAGAAATAGTAGAAATTATTTGACAGATTTTATGCATTTTGAATAATAATTAATAGCTAATAAGATTACTCAAAGGGCTCATATTTCTTTAAGCAATTGACAGAGTAAGAAATTTCAGGCAATATTCATCATATTTTAAAGGTTTTAACAACATTCTTAATTTGAATGAATTTAATAGGAGTGCCTACAAATAGCTCTCAGAAATAGTAGACTCTTAATTTCCATATTCCACTTACTCATATCTCTGCTTTGTTGATGCTGGTGCCCTCAGCTCAGAATGGTCTTTGCTTGATTCTTTCTATTTAGCATTCATGAACTAGTTAAAATGCTACTAATATTCCCTAATAAGAATGAATCATCTATTTCCCTGGGTACTGAAAGATAACTCAACAAGCGAATTATTACAACATAAAGGCAAGTCTACACACAATGTTAGAGGCACAGTGAGGAGAGATGGCCATACTTTTGAAAGAATAAACAGGGAGTAGCTTCTCTTGGGAAGTGACATTTGACCTGTCTTGAAGAATTGCCCAGTGTGAGAGGGAGTAGAGGTGAGTCCCGGGTGGAAGGAGTAACATTTGTGAAAGCCAAGTAGGAAAACACTGGCTGTTTCAGAGGACGATGAATGTTCTTGAGGTGGGTGAAGTTCCGTTTGCCCAAGCTGAGTGGTAAGAAAGGTACAGGGATAACAGTGACCAGAAAATTTCAACTCGTTTCCTACTGTACCCAACATGATGTTGACACACTCTTCATTAGGCAACCAGTGTTTCCACAGGGTAGCTGAGCACCGTGGGCTGGGGAGTCTATATGATCAATAGTCAGTTATGTGCAATACTCAGACATAAACTTTAATTCATGCTCTTTTCCCAGCTATTCACAAAAGCCTCTCTGAATCTACATGAGAAAGATTTCTCTATAGAAATTCCCTTGAATCTATAGTTGTTTATTTTTTAAGTGAATTAATGATAACCTTTAATATTTTAGCCATTTTGGTAAAATGTTACGGACAATTTGCTTCACTAATTACATGTGTTAAATTACCTGAATTTCATAGGTACCGTGGTAGCATTTGCTTTAGAATGATGTTTTCCCCAGAGAAAGAAAGAGAGAGTGAAGGGAAGAATTACTAGAGGCAGAGTGAACAGGTGGAAAATGACTTCCTTATGCCAGTAAGTGAGGATGAGGACTTGAACTGAGAAAGCGCTGATCTAAATGAAGAGGAATGGTAGCTTAGAAATCTTTTAGGTTGTCTCAGTGAACAAACACAGGACAGTATGGCTTTTGAAACAGTAAAAAAAGAAATGGTGACTACAATTCAGTTTTGATATTTCCTAGCTGCTTGATATTGCATACCTAAGCTCTGAGAGATTCGGTTTCCTTCATTTGTAAAATGGGGGTAACAGCAATGAAAACATAGAAATGTAAGGATTAAATAATCAGAAATGAAAAGCATAAAATACCATGTGAAATAAAATAAGTGCTTCTTGAGGGAGTGATTGGAAAAGACATCAGCACTTCTGCATTGGACTTCAGAGAATGTGCTGGAGTTATTGACTCAGTGCCTAAATACAGAAGGAAAACAATAATTGAGAAGAAGTTGATAGTAGTGTTTTACTGAATTTGCAGAGCCTACAGGATGTACACATAGTTGGAATTCTTGGTCTGGAGCTCAGAAGAGTTGGAAATGAGGAAGTGCTTTTCAGTTACTGGAGAATTAAAACCACAAGAACAAATGTTATTTTTCTAGAGAAAGTGAATACCATGTGCAAAGGAAAGGATAAACTGTGACCTGCACATTTCAAGAACTAAAAAGAGAATGTATTAAGAAAAGGAACAGACAAATAAGGTGATTCCACTTACATGAAATGTCAGAAGAAAAAAAAAAGGCATATCTAGAAAGACAAGAATAGTCCTTACCTGAGGCTAGGGGTGTGAGCACCGAGGCTCTTTAGGGGTGTTGGGGATACACTGAATCTAGAGTGTTGTGTTGGTTCCACAACTCTATAAATATTAAATAACATAAAATAGTGAATTTTATGCTGTATACATTATACCTCAATAAATCTCTTTTTTTTTAAGGAGGTGACAGTGAGTAACCAGATTAAATAAATGCTACAGAGAGCTCAAACAGACGGAGGCTGAAAGTACACCATTTCATTTGTCCACTACAAAGTAGCTCATGAGAATATTTTCAGTGGAGTGAAGAGATGGCCAATGGCAGGGCTGAAAAGGAAGAAAATGAATTGCAGTGGGAGGAAGACTAGGGAGGATGAGCAAGTAGGGGCAAGAGTGTCATCTTCCTAGTCCACATATTTATATGCAAAGGGAAGGAAACATGACAAGGAGGCAGCCTTGGCAAGAGCAAGACCATTTAGATGGAACCATAGAACAAGAGAAAAGGAAGCAAAGGAAAAGGCAAATTAGAAAATTAGAGGACAAGGGCCGGGGATTTAGCTCAGTGGTGTAAGCGTCTGTCTGGCAAGTGCGAGGTCATGAGTTCAATCCCCGGTGCCACAAAAAAAAAAAAAAAAAAAAAAAAAGAACAGTTGAGGAATTCCAGCAGATGTAGGAGTGTATAGGCAGCGACTGATTACTGATTAGACCTCAATAGAGGCAGGGATATCACTTTATTTGAGCCAGGGGAAGTGTGAAATAGGAAGTCAGGACAACGAGGCTCAATGGCTCATTTTTTAAGATGTATGAGGTAAGACATCAGCTGAGACTTAGAAATAGAAATGGGTGAGGTGCTTGGAAATCACTGCAGAATGGGAGCCAACAAGAGAGCATATGTGGAACCCAGCTGAGGCAGAAACCCATAAATCTGTGACAGCACCAATCAGCACAATTGTATGATTTGCCACAGAAGAGTCGGGAAGATTGGAAAGAGAAGTTGAACAGAGTGTTGGACTGAACTAGTGTTGGGAGTTGGCAAAGTCAGTCCTGGTGGAATTGAGGGGATGGGTGGTGGAATGCAAATGAGTAACCATGAGCTGGTGAGGCAACTGGGCAAGGCAGAGGGGTAGGGGAGTAACGGCCTGGTAACATTGCCAGGATTAGAAGGATGAATACCTCTGCCAGGTCGGAAAAGAGATCTAGTGAAGGCAGGGAAGGTGAAGGCTGTAAGGTTCTTCTGCAAAAGCATCGTTTGCAAAGCTGAGGCTCTGCCTTAGAGAGACTCCTGGTCACCGTGGCCAGAGTGGGCCATGGAAGTGGACACTGAACACGATGCCAAGTAGGTAAATTTTTTGGCAGGGAAGACGCAGAAAGCAAGCCTTCGTGGTGGTTCCTCTACTATTTCATGTTCTGAGTAAAAATGTTCATCATCGGGAGGATCCTATCAGTCCTAATACTTCTGCAAGCCATGAGAGTTTAGGGTCACAAACTAAAAGGAAGTCAGAAATAACAAACAGTTCAGGAAAGATGT
>RJWT010037146.1:0-13106 GCA_004365215.1 Cuniculus paca | reverse complement strand
CTATCCTGGGGACACTGGAACACATGCCTGCTATATTTATTAAGAAACTCCAACAACTCCACAGAAATTTTGTATAGATTTGTACTTAATTTGCCCCAAAGACCCAGAAACAATGTATTTTTTTTTTTAAAAAACCTCCCCCTTTCTAAATTCTGGGAAATGACAGTGGCAGAATAGAAAAGGGCAAAAAAGCTCCTTAGGCTCACAAAAGATGAGTGATGGCCCTAACATTTTATTTTCCCTGTGTTAGTTTTCCCCTGTGATGGGAGCACTGCAGGAAATTTTTCCAACATCCGTGTTCCAAGTGGTTCCCCTCCCCTGCAGAAAGAGAGTCCGAGTTTGTTCACGCAGGTCTCCCACACCAGCTGAGGCAGATCAGGCTGAATCCCGGGGCCAGAGGAATTAACCAGAGAGGCTTCTAGCTCACGTGCCTTGGTTGTATGTGAATGACATTAAACAATAGGGCTCTTGCTGCTCCAAGAGATGTTGGTGTCCCCTGTGGGCTGTTTGGGAGCCAGGGAGGTTCTGGTTGGGCCTGGGTCTGAAGCCTACTCATGTGTCTCCTTCCTTTGGAGCCTGGCCCAGATTCCTCTTTTTTATCCTTCTCCTATTCATGCTGTTCTTTTCCAGCTGTGGTAACTTTGGAGTGAAATGCACAGGAACAAACCAGACAATGAGCAGAGACAACACGCTCAGTGCCACACGCAGACATCACGCCACCCACAGCTACAGAGAATGGGCGACGCTGGGTCTCAAAGGAAAAGCCAAAGGCAGGACAAGGAACCTGAAAAACCCATCTTTGAGTCTTAGATTCGCTAATTCCACCTGACTTTGGGCAAACAATGACCTCTCTCTGATCCTTGATGAGTTTCAGAGAGGCAGGTTATTTCGAGCATCATATGGTCTAACAGGTAAAAATGCTTGGTTCTTGATTGAGTCTACTATTCATAGTCATAATTTTCAAATCTTTTCATGTGATTATTTGGTTAGAGTCTCCCCACTCGTCCTTCAGTGGCATGTGAACCTAAACTGTGACTTTTATTTGTCCACTTTTCCATCTCTAGAGCTTAGAGTAGGGCCTGCCGTGTGGTAGGCACTTGTTGAGATAAGTGTCTGACAAAAAAGGAGTTGGGAGGGTTTTGGTTAGGAATCCACCTCAAAATAGCAAGCCTTGGGTCCTTGACAACTTGCACAGATTTGTATTGTCAATCAGGAGCAAGGTGTCACAATGGAATTGGAAGGTGGCGTTTGGGTTTGGAATCAGTAGGGAAAGTGGCTACTGGTTGATTACTGACACTGGCTACGGTTGAAGATGCTAAATAGTTCTTGACTTTGGTCTGGGGTGTCAAGGTCAAGTTTTTTTGCCAGCTATTTTCACTACAAATCAGCCTGTTGTATATTATAGAGCTATTTCAGAAAGACTGAGGTTACCAAATACTTGGCCTGATAAGTAGCATGACTTCAGGAATATTTTTTAAACTTCACAGATAAGAAAACATGTTGAACAACGCTATGCAAAGAAGCTAAAAGCAAATCACTCTTTTGTCTGCCTGTCTCCATAAATTTACTTACTTGGAAAGCAAGTTTCATGATTTAATTGACAATAGTAAACAGAGTTGATGCATAGCAGCTCGGGTATCCCAGTCAGACAGAACTTTAGCATTGTGCTTTCCCCTAAACTGTAAAATAGTTTCTCTACTCACGAGGATAATCCTTTGGATGTGTCTTCTCTGACCAATTCCCATAAAATGTGAGTCTGTACTTGGCAGTTCCACAGGCGCAGCAGTCTAAGATTGGTTTGTCAGTCACCCCGTCAAATGTGGAATCTGAAATAGGAAAGTCACTATGTTAAGGAGCAAATAGGATTTTTGTGTAAGGCAGTACATGTTGGTTTGCCTTAGCCTTAACCCCTAGGGAAAAAAAAATGAAGCACAGTTTTCACTGATTAGTAAGACTTAGAGCCAGTGCTTGGACTAGATTTTGTTTTCCTTTAAGTATGGAAACTATATTTTGCAAACAAAACATTAAAAAAAATTATGGATTTTACTCCACTAATTTGGGAATCTCTATTGGAACAATAGAACAAAAACTTTCAGACTGGGGAGATCTCGGGAAACTAGGGGTAAAATTTACTCAATGATCCTTTCTGGATCCTGGTCTCCTTCCTCACCCCTCTCTCACAACAGAATTTCTAGAACATATTTTACGAGAGATAGACAAGTTTTTTTTCTAAGAAACATTCTTTGGGGCTAAAATGCCAGGCTGGAGGAAATGGCTTTGAAGAACAGTGAGAACAAGTAGAAAGACATAAAGAACTGCTAAACACTATTTTAAAATGCTTCTGTAGTCACATCAGTTCTTATCACGATCTCAGAGTCTTTACCGGGAGGGATGGGGGTTGGAAATGTGCTCATAAGTTCAAGCAGCCAGGAAAAATTTAAGATTCCCTCTCTATCCCCATTTTTAGCTGTACTTGATAAGTGAGGAAAGACAGACTGCATGAATAAATTCAGTATTTCTGAATGTCAACCCCATAAACCTAACTGGGCCTCCTTGCTTGTTGTCTGTTCTGCTTCCTGCAAGAGAAGAAAACAATGACTACAGATGCAACTGTGCTGCAACTGCTTTTCATTTAGTTCCCCTGGCAGTATTAACATAAATCTTTTTTCTGCAAATTGGACTTTATTCTTAAATACAGAGGGCAGCAACAAAGAGTATAAAAATAATTTTGAATGTCAGAAAAAAAATTTTGCAAGTCTTTCTTTTAGAATTCACTGGGTTCACTAAATTTGAACATGCAAAATCAGTGATCTGTTGAAGTGAATCCTGGGTTCTAGGATGGAGACAAAAGTATGAGGCATTGGAATAATAACTACAACGTATTTAGGCCTTATTTGTGCTCGTCCCTTTCCACATCCACATTAATCCTTGGGTTGAGAGTAACTTGTGCTGTGAGTGTTCTGTAGGATGAACAAGCATTTCTAATAAATTTTAACTTGATAAATGAGCGATGCCTTGCAACACAAGTAACATGACACCGAACGTCACATGATCATAAGTGTCACTGGATACCTTCCTTGTTAAAGATGTGTGCAAAGGAAAAGATTCCTTTGAGCCAATAGACAGCAGTGTTTCTGTTAGTGAAAGTCGTCCCATACCATCAACAATCCTCTCTCTTGTCTCCCTCACACCAGCCACAAAGGTTTTTCAAAGCTGAGTGCAGGTTAATTTATTTTTCTATTTTCTTTATTGTTTTGTATTATATTACAGTATTGTAATCATTTTTATATGAATATTTCTGGGTTGTGGCACAAGTAATTTGAATTTCCATTATTTCTTATTTGCTTTGATATACAAATGCTTTGGATGACAAGCATGTTTCCTGAACGAATTATGCTTATGCCAAGGTTTCACTCTATGGTCTCGTTTATCCTAACCATCCTCGCAAGTAAGTACTTTGGTCCTCTTTGTTTTACACAGCAGTGAGCTGAGGCAGATAACTTGGTCAAGGTCACAAAGTTTCTGCTCAGGCAGAAATGGAGCGCAGGTCTTTTTTGGATCCAAAGCCTTTGCCCTTAATCTCTGCATTACATTATTTCAGGAAAGACCAACTCTGGATGGGTCTGCACAAATAACAGGGAGGGAAAAACTATTTTTCCTTGTGGTTTTGTTTCACTTTTGCCTTTTCCAAATGTGGATTTAAAAAAAAAATTACTTCCCTATACAGCCCCAGGATTTCTAAACAGTCCCAAAGAACAGGGTTTCAACCACCCAAAGTAGAAATTGTTTCACTACTTTCTGGACACTTGGAAGAGGCCAGAGTACCACCCCCTGTGCAGGAAGCCAGGATCTGATTCCTATGTGAGCCACTTTAATCTAAGACCAACTGTGTTGTGAAAAACCTAAATTAGTTTTGAAAAACTGATTCAGAACTAAGAGATACAAGCTGGAGTTTCAATTGTAACTATCAGATCCTGCTAAATGAGGCAGCAATAATCTCTAGAAGGCCCCCCTCCAAAAAAAGCCAATTGGTGGCTTTACCTTATCAAAGAAGACTTTCAGATTTAGGTAGTAAAGTTAAAGATATTTTCAAGGAGTTGAAGAAATGCACTACGACAAACATCTTGGGATTCCGAAGGAAAGTAAGCTTCAGCCTAAAAAATAAGTTTCTAGGTTTGAAAATAACAACGATTTCCCTCTGAGGAAAGCCTACTGATAGCGAAGGGCAGTGATAACCAGCTGCTCCCCACAGGACCATAGTGGGCTCCCCAATGCAGGCGACTTCAGACCTGGAGTCTATTCTCCGTATTTTCACTCTTAATCTGCTGGCTTCCTTTTCAATCTCCCTGGTATTCTTTGTTCTTCCGTTTTTCTTCCTTTTCTCATTTACTCTTCTCTGCTCACTTCCATCATCTGTCCTCCTCTTTGTCTCTCTCCTTGCTTACGACATGGTATTAAACTGTACATATGCATGCATTTATTATGGGTTACCGTCTTCACTACTTTGCGTTTTTAATTCTAAGTAGCTTAACATTGACATGGCTTTAAACAAAATAGTGAATGTCATTGCTCGTTAATCTGTGTGGCTCTTAATCTTCTCCTATGGATTAATGGTTTTATTTGGGGAAAAAAATAGATGCAAGTTTCACTCTGCCCTTGATAGATTTGATTTGATTCATCAAGGAAGCAAAGGTTGTAGCCATCTTAATGAAAAAGCTAGAGCTAGTTAAGCGATCACACATGAAGACTTTCTTAAGGCGAGCTGTTTTGTTAACTGATTTATGGGCCTGCTGTCTCTGAGAATCATCTCAACTATATCTATTGATCCTATATTCCAGGACCTGCTGGGCCTTTTTTTTGTCCACCAAACTGCCAAGAGCAAGTCATCTTTCTGTATAGATGTGCAGTGAGTCACTTGGCAAGGAAGTCTGCCTCGATACAAATAACTAAGTGTTTGCCATGCCATTTTTATTAGCACTATATCTATAAATTTTTGCACATGCATGACTCAGACAAGGCTTCACATAGCATCAGATGTGAAGCTCTGGAAAGTGGCCTTTAGTTAATGATTGCTGTCAGTACACAGAGGTGTCAGTATAGTGTACCCTCAGAACCCTCAATCCTGCAAATAAGGCTGTCCTCTGACAGTCAAACTCACAGAATCACACCACGGTGGCAGTCATTAGCCACCGATGGAGGAAGACTACAAGGTGATATATAGATGTGCGATCTAGAAAACCCGCAGCTCTAACCTACAGGATCTGGGTATCATTTCATAGGATGGGACAGGAATGAGATTGTCATCTAGGACCTTAGAGCTTTGGAGTTGAGATGCTCTCTGGAGAAAGACTGAGTGAGTGTTTGGGTGGTGAAAATATCGGTGCTCACATGGAAGCTAGCCAAGGCCTTGGACCAAAGCTTTTCTCAGGTATAGATGTAATGGCAAAGCATCCAACTTGGTTCCCACAGTCTCCTGCATGGGACTTAATTTTGCTCCAGTTCATCTATAGCGAGACGGTGCGTAGAACTGCCAAGACAAGAATGCCAGCTGCTGCTTTT
Source organism: Cuniculus paca (assembly GCA_004365215.1). Lineage (NCBI taxonomy): Eukaryota > Metazoa > Chordata > Mammalia > Rodentia > Cuniculidae > Cuniculus > Cuniculus paca. The sequence goes on along the minus strand of RJWT010037146.1, from coordinate 7,547 downwards.
TCCTCTTAAAGGTAACAAATACTGGAGGCCAGGGAGATAGCTCAGTGGTACAGCACCTGCCTGGCAAGCATGAGGTCTTGAGTTCAATCCTCGGTACCAAAAAATAAAATAAATAAATAAAAAAGTAACAAATTCTGAGGTTACTATATGTTAATGGTGCCATCTTTTTAAAGCCAATTTTTCTTAAACGGTCTACTTTATGTAACATGCCATCAGTTAACTAGATTTTGCCTGGTACACAAAGGGCTTTTACATATGAAGTTGACTTTAAAAAGCCAATGAGCAGTCCTCAAAGTTTATAAACTCTCAGGCGACTAATAGCATCTAGAATTAAAGCACCTTGTATTGTCTGCTTTTAAAGTATGCCAGGGTTTTAAACTTAAAGTATAAACAGTAACATTTTATCTTATATTAATTAGCATTACATTTCCTAGTTGTTATTGTACACATGCTATGTGTTTTGTGAGGAATGGTTAACATGACCCACCAAGTCAGTTCTATGCATAACCATTTACCAATTGCTATACTATTGATGAGGTTTCTTAAAGCAAACATTCTGTGCTGTGTTATGATTCATTGTCATCTTGCTGCTTGACACATAGGATTGTAACGAATTGGAATTGTGCGTGTTACTAGTGCCCTTGTATGACATGATGTAAGATTAAAGATGAGGAATGTGTGCAAAAGATCATGGTCTTTTAAAATTGGTCAGCACTATATCAAAAGCTTCTGTGGTTTGTGTGTTTTAAGTTTCACTTTAAAATGAATAGGATAAGTTAAAATGAAAAAAATAATGCAAGAAACTGAAATAGAAGATAGAGTCTAGAAAATAGTAGCTTTGGTAGAAGGGCAGTGGTTTAGGGCTCTGACTTCAAGGGTCAAACCCTGCCCTTTAGTATGGGCTGATGAAATAATTGCTGTTGTGGGATATGGTGGGCATATTCCTCTAATCCCAGCACTTTGGGAGGCTGAGGCAGGAGGATCACAAGTTTGAGCCCAGTCTGGGCAACCTAGTGACTTAATGAAATCTGGCCTGAAAATAAAAAATAAAAACTGCTGGACGATAGCTAAAGGCAAAGGCCGTGGGTTCAATTTTCATACCAAAAAAGAAAGCAAAGCAAAACCAAACCAAACCTCTGTCTCAGACTCCTCATTTATAAGTAGAGATGATAAAACTACAAAGGATTGTTGTACAGATTACATAATTAATGCATATGAAGTACTTAGAATAGTGGCTGGCATGTAGTAAGGACTCAAAAGTTATTAGCTTTTATTATTATTTTCTCAGAAGACTTTTATCAACTTTTCTTAGTAGCTTGTGATTTGCCAGTGAGAGGATTATTTCTTCTCAAAAGATGGATTGCTTTAAATGCAAATAAAACTTCTGCAAAAATGAATAGAAATGAGATAGTTAAGCTGTGTAATTATAGAACATTTTCTATTTTTATTTAGTTATCTAATGATTTCTAAAGACCTTCAGATTTTTAAGGTCTTTTTCTTTTAATGTAGCAGATTAATGAACAAGCTTTTGGATATAGATAGCAATCGCTGACACTTATATCGATGGCATTTACTATGTATGAGGCAGTGCACTATTTTGCATATATTAAGTCCCATGGCCAGGGGGAGGAGGAAAAGACAGATTCAGACCCAGGCCTGTTCTGAATCTAGGCGCCTGCTGTAATTTCTTCAGTCTACTTGGTCTCCATGAGCTTTGTTAGAACATCTGCAACCCAAGGAGATGGGCTCGAGGAGCTTGCAAATCTAAGGCCAAGCCCTGGAACATGATATAATCAAAAGGTCACTGTCTCTCTAGCACCCCGATGCCCTGTTCGTCTATCCTGGAGAAAACCCCCTGTGTCGTCCTGATGCCATACACGTTTCTGCAGGTGATTTTCCCAGAGAATCATAGACCTTTTTTTTTTCCAAAGGTACACGATTGTGCATTCCTTAATTAAGTCCTGTGAATTATTCCAAGGAACCTCTTCAGAATAATCAGTGTTTCACAAAAAGAAGAAGACACCAATATAAGGTACATTATCTCCTACCCAGGGAATCAGGCTGAGTAATTAGAGCTTAAGGCAGATCCAATTATCCACAGCACACAGCCAGATTAAAACTCGGAGCTACATGAAGAAGCAGAATGCAGAGGGGCTCAGAGAGCTCTATCACCTTCACTCCTGCAGAGAGAGGCTCAAACTCAATGAGCCCCCTTCCAATCATCTGCCCTGCTCCACCCGAAGTCTTACCTTGTTCACAAAGTTTCTTGGTCAGAGAGCCCTCGTCTTGAAAATAAATAATGCGCTTCTGTACGATGCTGGCTCTGTGGGGAAAGAAGACAGCACAGAGATGAGGTGGGCAGGTGCGCGTGGGGAGCCGGCAGGCACGATACAACCTTTGCTCGGCCATTTATGCTGTGCAGCTCTGGGTGAGTGGACCCAGCTTTCTGTGCTCATCAGAGCATTGGCACAGTGTGACAGTGAGAACTTTATAAAAATATATGTTAATAGCTCAGTATGTGCCTAGAAATCACCTCAATATTAGTTCCTAAATTGTTGTTGTTGTTTTTTGTATATTTGTTCTGAGACAGGGTCTTGCCATGTAGTGAGGTCTGGCCTTGAATTCACTATGTAGATCCAGGCTGTCCTTGAACTCGCTGTGATCAAGTCCTCCTGCCTCAACCTCCTCCTGAATGCTAGAATTACAGGCATGTGCCACCATGCCTGCCTCCTAAGTTGTTGTTGATAATATTACTTTCACAGTAAGAAAGTGAGCGAACAGCATTTTCTGTGCCTTTTCTCAATGGTTCATTTTACTCTACTCTTCATATTAAACTATTGAGGCCATTTATAGATCAACCAAATTCAAATTATAGGAGCATGTCAAATCTTCTTCCTGAAGGGAAAAAGGGAATTTAAAAATATACTTTGATTTGTTCTGAAAATGTCATTCTATATCTTTCCTGAAAGTCTAGACAACACTGTCTCCTACATTCTGAACAAAGACAACTTCAGCTGTGATAACTCTCTCTCTCTCAAACACGTCAAACATAGGCTCTTAGAATTTGGGAAGCACATTTTGAGGTTGAAAAACATGACTTGTGGTCAGCACATATTTTCTCTCTAATCTGGGAGTGCACAGACATGCTGCTTTTCCTTTAACTCGCTCTGTTGTTTATTTCAGCTGGCCTTGAAGAGGTTGAATCCTGAAACCCAGTGTTCCAGTAATTTGAAAGTCTACAACACTTAAAATTGAGATAGTGCCAATAAATCTTGGGCCATTTCTATTGATTTTCTCCAGCAAAGCTACTCAATCAAAAGGTAATTTTCACTTCGATTTGCCCTATTTAACAGATAAAGGCATCCCTTGACTCCATTACGGCTGACCACACTGAATAAGTGCTAGAGTCACAGGATCTGCCCTGAGTCAGATGAGCCCAGACCCAGGAATGAGGCCATATGTGCAGAATCTGTGGAGAACAGAGGCAATTTTCCTGATGGTCTGGGCCAAGGCCAAAATGCCTTTCCAAAGAAACGTCTACTCTACATCTAGCCTTGCAAAAAAAAGGGAATATAATTCAAAGCAGCCTACAGATGTCTTTTACAGTCTTTCCCCACCCAAGAGAGACAAGATGTTGAAATAACTGAATGAAATATGCTTCCTCTCTACACAATGCTGCTTTGATCATTTATCCATTCTGTTGATCACTTAAGTGGGAAAGTTTCCTCAGGCCAAGGTTGTAACACTCAATCCTACCCCCAAAGCTAAAGAACAAAGCCTTTTGTTAGAGAACCCACCATCTCCAACTGTGCTTTTCAAGATGTCCCAAACTGGGGGGACCCCCATGGAGCACAAGGAGGGAAGACTCCCAGGCCCCACACTCAATCCATAGCTCTATCCATATTTCAGTGACATCAACAGCAGATTCCTCCCCCATGTCTTCCTGTAGTATTTATTGGTATATTTTCAACAATCATTGCTGGGGGCCTGTTTAGTAGCTGACACTGAGGAATGTTCCAGAGACAATGTCACAAGCAAGGCAGATGGGACCACCCTTCCCATTCTCAAAGTTTACAGCACAGTAGAGGAAACATCAAACAATCAAACCCATGACTAATGATTTACCCTAACTGTGATGAAGTGCTACAGTGGGGAGAGGGACAGAGTGCAGAAGAACACAGCAGAGGGGGCCTGACCAAAATGGGAAAGACTCCTCTGAGTAAGAATGGCTGAGGCAAGACCTGGAAGAGTGTGGCACTAACTAGGCAAGTGGATAAGACAAGAAGGGGAGACAGTATCCTTTATGGTTGGGAGGGACATGGACTCACTGGAGGACACACAAGTGCAGGTCAAGGAGGTAATGAGAGATGAGCTGGGACAGTGGGCAGGGACACAGCACCCAGAGCTACCAGAAACCAGTGAGTTATTTTTGAAGACCATCTCCCGAGAATTGAAAGGGTCAGATTTGCTCTTTCAAAAGAACACTTGAGTCACAGAGTCAAAAGGAGTTGGTGTATGTCTGCAGTGTACAGAGGTTCCATGCAGATCAAATTTTGTTTCAAAAGGTTCTCTTGGTAAAAACGGTTGAAAGCCACTAGTGTACACATAAACATGACACTCATGGTATTTTCTTAATAACATTTTCCTGAAACACTCTCTAGCTTCGTTTGTTGCCATGTCTTGGAAAATTCTCAGGGTTCCAGACTTCTGATGTGTATCCTCCTCTTTCAGAGAGCTCTTTCTTCTACCAGGTGAGTATCTGGCTATTTTCTTTCCCAGAATCGTCCTAACCAGTCTTTGCTGAATCTGATGAATACTCTGTATTTTCGACCTATTACTATAAATGGGAGGATAAGGACAAAAATGTATGACTTAAAGGTATGGTCAATATTAAGTAATTGTACCTAACTTTTGAAAAAATGTGATTGTAAAAATTTGGGGGGACAAAAGAAGAAAAACATGTGTTTCCTATGAAAAACATATATTTCCTTGTCTCTTGAAGTTTTACAAAAATTAAGGATAAAATCTAAGGCAGTCTACTCCTTTTTAATAATCATGAGTTCTGAGACTTTATTATGCATCAATTTGCACTGAAATATTGTATGCTTTATGCCATGTGTGTATGTGTTTTTGTGTGTATATATATGTATAAATATATATAGAGAGACAGAGAGAGAGACAGAGAGAGACAGAGACAGAGACAGCACAAGCGAGCAACAGAGAGCTGAAATTCTTCACCCAAAATGCTTAGGTTGGATGTGTTTTTAAATTCAGAACTTTTTAGTTGTCAGGTAGTTAAGATCGCTAACACACCTATAATCAAGCAAAGCAATATTCTGTGGTTATTTTTAGATTGTTCATATTAAGAAGATAAATAAACATATAAGTAACTTCACACCAGCCTACGTGAGGTTTGGAAAAAGTATTAAAGTGCTCTTCAGATGAGATTCTGGAGCTATTTCACCTTTATTTTATAAGCAAGGATGTTAGAGATCAAGGGATCAAGCTCAGTAACTTGCCTAGCTTTTGAAGTTCTTGCTATCTATTGCCAAAGTCCATGATCTATTTTATTTTTTTGGTACCTGGGATCGAACTTACAACCTCGTGCTTGCCAGGCAGGTACTTATGCCACCGAGCTAAATCCCTGCTCCCCATGATCTATTTTATACTCAGAGTGGCTAGAAAGATTGAGATGATTACATGTATAAAGTAAAATTTCTCTGTGAGATAAGTATTACTATGAAACATTGCCCCAGCTGATTTTCCTTGGGTCCATTTCAACATCTCTGCAAAGAGCCGAGGGTCTCCCCAGAGTCTGACTCATGATCACTTGATGTGTCCTATGCAAAGGCTGAGGTTGCCCAGCCCTCTGCATAATGCCTTTTGGGTTTCAAACCATGTGAGGATCAAGTAAGGACACAAATCTTGTTCTCATGTAGCTGCCACGATCTGGCCTCATTTCTGCCCGGTCCCATTGGAGATGTCATTCCAGGCCATGCTCCATATCATCCCCATCAGGGCCTGGGTCTCTAGTGACCAGACTTCTTTGTCATTCCTCATGGCTTCCCAACACACACGCATACCTGCACACATATTCATGCAATGAAGATGTTTCTTTCTTGGGGTGGATTCCTTGGCTGCATGTTCTTCCTCAGAGCTTCTTGTGTTTCTCCAAGCATAGCACTTATTAACCTGCAGAGTACTTGCCTATTCAGTTTTCTGTCTCCTGTGCTGGACTATAACCTACTTTGAGAGCAGTAACCAAATTATTTCTCTAAGCATGGTATCATTCCATGAGTATGGATGTGGATCTCACTGGGCTCAGCTGACAGGTGAAGAAACATTTGGGATGGTGGATGTCACCCAGGGAAAGTGTGTAAGGAGAGAGTCCAGTTGAGCCTAGAATACTGAGGAAGATCAACTCTCACCCACAGATACGCCAGCAGATACCAAGATTTTAGTACACTTAGTTCTAGAAGATGCTTCTCTTTATTCCTCATGTGGTCAACTCCTGGGAGAATTTTATATTCTGAGAAAGTTCATTTTATTTTGAGCTTTATTCCCATCAAAAGTCTGAAACTCAGCAGAGGCTTATAAATCATATTATAGCTCAGACAAATAATAGTTTTACAAGATGAGAAAGCTGTAAGAATTCCCTTAGCAATTCAAAATGACAAATTCTCTCCCCTTCTCTGTTGCAATTTGGCAGTCCTGCTGCATAGCATTTATGTACCGGATGCTTTCTTATCATGAGAGAGTGTGTTAAGGAAATCCCAATTAAACTGCTCAGTATGTTAGCTTCTCAAACTTTGGAATACAGAAGTTCTAAGTAACTCACTAATATTTTCAAAAAGTCTTTTAAATCTAAAGTGAACACGTCCAAAACATCATCCTCAATCTCTTAGGTAGTTGACCCCTTTCTGTTTCAAGGGTTTATTCATTTGCTGCTCCTTTTCCTTGGGGAATTTGCCTGTTGGGGTGAAGTTAGAGTTTGCTCAGTTAGGAGTTTGCTGTTGAGTTCTGAAAAGGGATGAGAGAGGGAATCTCCCAAACTGATGTGCTTGTGGGAGGGAGATCAGGTCATGAAACTACTTCAATTATTATGGCTCCTTAGTGGCTGGTTCACTGCAGAGATAAGACAGGGAAGGACTCACTGCAGTGACTACCCAGTACCTGGCGGTCATTACCATTGCTCTTGTTCAATTGCCAGCCCCCAATGAAGTTCCAGGTGCACGGGAAGTGCTTAACAAACAGCAGCTATTATTGTGATGGATGCCAGGCTTGTCTCCTTCACTCATGGAAGCCACACTGAGGGTGCCACCTTGGTCAGCCATAATGAATGGCTCGAATGAAGCTTGGGTTTGTGGTCTCCAGGCTATTTTTGCCAACTTGCTTCCCAATTCCAGTAAATTCGCTATTACTTCACATTTCTTGGAAAGATTTTTCTATGATCTAAAGAGTGTTTCCATAAAGGTGGTCCAGTTTATAGCCAGCAGCATTTATTCCTCTCCACCAATGAAAGAATAACTGTGCAAGGACTCAGGAGT
>RJWT010037145.1:0-13105 GCA_004365215.1 Cuniculus paca | reverse complement strand
GGGGACAATGAGGGCGTGGCCCGCAAAAAGCATTCCAAGGTGTGTTCCCCGTGGTACAGCAAGGGAGGACGAGGTGCCCAGGCAGGAGCAAGGAGCCCGCTGAGGTATGAGCCTGCGGTACCCAGGCTCTGCACTGACCTCATGCCTCTGGCACCTACTTGGGGTGAGGGAAGGGACAGGTGCCTCTGCCCCGTGGGAAAGGGAGGAAGTTGCATTGCGAACACCATCTCCTTTAGGCTGCCCTGTGTGTCGTGGCAAAGGTCGGCCAGTGCACACAAGTGCTGTGGAGACGGCCAGCAGGGTGGGAGCCTGCAGCTGGCACCAAGGGATCCACGAACTCGTGGGTAATCTGTAAAATGCTGTGCCTACTCAGCACTCCCTGTCCTGCTGTGTGCCTCATACTTAAGCCTTCTGGCAGGGTGTGGGTCTGGTGGTGAGCATTGGTTGGCCTTATTAACCACAAAAGGGTCCGTGCTTTCAGGGAGAAGACCTACGTCTTGGTGAGGCCACCTTAGCGTTACATACTGTCAAGCCTCATCCTAACAACAGGAGATACTTAAAAAAAAAAAAGCTACAAATGGCCCTCAATTGCTCATTACATATTTTCTTTCCTTACAAAACACTCATCAAGCCAGGTATGGTGGCTCATGCATGTAATCCCAGCACTCTGGGAGGCTGAGGCAGAAGGATCCCAAGTGCTAGCCCACCGTGGGCAACTTAGGGACTTAGTGAGACCCTGCCTCAAAATATGAAAAGGCTGGGGATGTAGCTGTGCAAAGGCCCTGGGTTCAATCCCCAGTACTGCAAGACAAAACAAAACCCAAGAAAACACAGAAACACACACAAAAACCCACACACCCATCAGACTAGTGGAAAAGAAGACACAGCAAATAAATCCTGATGTTTTATTCTGTAAAGCACATATGCACATATTCCAAACACGGAAATTAATCAGGGAGTGAATGCCATAACAGATCAGCTACTGACCATCATGCAGCAAGATAAGTGGAATGGATCCGCTGGCCCTCGTAACCCCACAGTGCCTGCAGGAGGGTTGAAAAACCAGGATGCTGAATCCCTACACGCTGCCGAAGGAAATGCAACCGAAACGGCAGGTTCCTAACAATGCGAGAAACTTACAAATAGAATCAAAACTGATTCAAGTCATACAGTGAAAGGACAAAAGGAAAAAGGAAAGAGATCAATATGATCTGAAACAACCATTTTAATAGTAAGTCGCTGACCTTTCATGGCCTTCAGTCCAAGGTGCCTGAGGACAAGCCTGGGTGCGGCCTGGCCCCCTCTGGAACACTCGCTCATCCTGAGGCGACGGTGAGGCACAGCCGCGGACTGGGCCTGCACACGCAGCCCCGCAGTAACAGGTGCCCTGCACCTCCTGGGCTTCTGTGGAAGCCTCTTCTAGAGCCGTGGCCTCGCCGCTCCCCACTTTCCTTCATACACCTGCTTCGCTCTGGGTTCCTGTAAGATCTTTGAGAATGACCTGCTACAGCGAATGCTGGGTTTTAACGTGTGTGTCCCGGCCTCAGGACAAGTCGCACTGCCCTGGCACTTTTGGCACACTCTCATGCCTAACAGTGTTTCTCCCTTGGCTACAGATTCCAGCCATGCCTTGTCATTAAAACAAGGGTAATTAAGATGTGCAATGAGCTGGATTGAACAAACCAGTGAAACTGATTTTTTTTAAACTTGTCATTTGCTTGTTATATTACTCTGCTAATAATGAGTCTATCCTTATAACTCCACTTCACTGGGACTTTACTAATTCAGTAGCAGCTTGATGTAAAGTCTGATAGTCCTAAGGATATTGACATTTCTAAAGACCAAGCCAAAGGGCTCTTTCTGAATCTTGTCTCATAAGGGTTTTAAAGTCTCTAAAGAGAAAACTAAAATAAAAAGTTAGCCATGCATCATGTAAGCAAATCATATCATACCAAACAGAATAAGAAACAAAAAACTGGTTAGACAAGTATGATCACTGCACTTGAAATACACTAAGAGGAAAAAATGGAATGCTAGCATATCAAGTTACTAAGTGATTATTTTAACAATCTTCAATAAAAGCCCACAACTGTTTTCCATTCGAGAATGCCTAGGATAGAAAGTTCCAGGCCAACAAATTTTAGACTGCAGAAACTCCTTCTAATTTAGAGCAGACAGACTACAGAGCTACAGTGCTGACAATCATGTCCAAGGTCTTAACTGCCCTCCTTCTGTAATGCTGTGTGGGAGAACAGACACCACTGACTACATGACCTATTAAGGCAAAGAGCTGTCAACAAAAACAACTAACAAGAAAGGACTGCAATAGATAGTGTACGGATTTTTAAAAATGAAAGAGAATTAGAGGGCAAAAGGACCAAGGAGCTAGATGATCAAAATGTTCTAAGAAAAACTCTTTTGGTTATCCCTTGATAAACAGCAAATCGGGGGCTAGGGAGATAGCTTAGTGGTAGCTCACTTACCCAGTATGTTCAAGGCCTTAGTTCAATCCCCAGCACCACAAAATAAAAAAAATCAGTGCATGCATGCATCACACGTGCAAGTGCACGTGTGCACGCGCACACACACACACACGCATGCGCACACACACGCACACATGAAACAGCAAATTAGAATTTCACTCCTTCAAATTTTACAGGCGCTGTCTTCATCACATTACACATCTAGTTGATGCCATCTTCCTTTTGAAGATGTTTGTTGCATAAAAATAAAAGGAAAAAAAATTTTTTTAAAAAAAGATAGTTTACCTCCTCTTCAAAAAAAGAAAAAAACCCTTTCATGACTATTGGACCACGTTGTCATCCTGTTTCCACGCTGCCATGTGCATGCCGGGAAGCAGGACAGCTAACTGCAATTCTACCCCGGAGCGGTGGCCTAACATCCAGGCCCTTGAGAGTGAGGGAGCAGCTTTCACTTTTGTAACGGGGGAGAACGAGGAAAAAAGAACCATCTGTGCCAACTCAAACAAGACCGGGTTCCTCACCCTCGGCATGGAATATAAAACTTAGATCTCTGCCATCTAGGTGAATTTTAAATATTTAACTTTTTACTCAGGAGAAAATCACAAGTCTGTCCTAACTAGAGTAGTATTAAAGTGTGACTATTTGAATTTTTCTTTAAAAAAAAAAAAACCGAAACACTTAGGTATGTTTCCTTGCAAGCAAAATGAAAAAAAGGGTATTGTTGTTTCTATGATCATTAAGCCACAGACATGTAAAATCCACAAAATGGACTGGTGGCTTTGGAAATGCAATATCATATCAAAGGTGCAGACTGTTTCAAACATCTTGTACATATCGGGCTGAAACAAGAACAGAAGCAAACCCCAACCCCACCAGCGAGGAAACACGCCTCGACCCTGGTGAAAACTTGACCTGCTCCATGATTCGAGATCCTTGAGTCCCCTCTAGTGTGACGCAGAAATCTCCCAAACCCACAGGTCCAGGGTCAGGTCAAAGGTTCTGGCTGCACCCAGTGCAAAGCACGTGCATCATTGAACCAATTTCTGAATAGATTTTTATAAATATGTACAAATCAGTTACAGGCACTTGAAATGTCTTTGGCTGGAATAACCCAACACTGCAAGATCATGTGTTTGGAGTGGCCAGGCCCTGGCTGGGGTCAGCAGGCAATGATGATGGTTCTTTTAGTCTCTCTCCAAAGACGAGGAGGTGTGAGATTAGGCATCAGCCAAAGCCACCTAGAGGAAACCAAGACAGGCAATGCGGTCACACAGGAAGCCTGGGGGACTCAGCTCCAGGGGCACCCTACCCGAAGGCCTGGGCCAGACTGAAGGCCTGAGCCAGACCAATGGTGTGCATCTACCAGGCAGGGGAGTTGCTACATCCCTAGAAAACAATCCAGTCTAGGAAGGAAGGAACAGAAATCCAAAGTCTTCTCCAGGAAGCAGCCAATCTGTGGAACTCCAGTGCTGCAACAGAATCAATTTTCTGAACCCTGATTAGCACTGTTAAGATGATTCTCACGCTAAGAGATATGGAGGGAAGGCAGCCTAACCAGGGTCAGAAATTCTGCAATGGGAAATTCAGAGTAAGTGCTTTAGACAAGTATGTGGTTGAAACCCCACCACCATAATAAAGACAAGTCAGGAACTAATTCCTTTGGGGGAAAGGTAAGGACTAAGGTATCTGTACGGAGACCTCTGGCAAACACAGGACCAGGACCCGTCCACTGCTCACCTTCTCAGGGCAAAATTCAGGATTGCTCTGGCGCAGTTTGCTGGGTCTGCCTTTGATCACAGCATAGCAAAACATTGTTATCACCATCACGAAGAGGAAGTAACTGGTATGCATCAGGTGCAAATTTATTAACGAGCGGTCATCCTAAGTAAAAAAGAGAAAAACAGAAGCATCTGCAACTGAGTCACTGAATGGTTTTCATGCTGGGTTTCTGGAGACAGAATTCCCAAGCTCTACACTTGATCAACTTGCATGCCTGAGCTGGAACAGGAAGTCTCTCCTCTGTCTCCAGACTGCAGTAGCTGGCTCTCATTAAGTGCAGACGTGATGTTTCCCATGACCTCAGGTACGGACCCGCTCCCTCCACTCTGGCTTCCACACCCCTACACCCCCAAGCCCCACCACCCAAGAATCCTCTCCTACAAAGGCTGAGAGACTCACCTTTCACCCCTGCTCTTCCCTGGACAACTCCTTTCTCTCCCTGCACCAACTCCCTGCCACACCCACCATTACCCGCCTCAGGGCACCTTCTGTCCTTGGCACTTTTGCCAATTCTCTAAGTGCCTGGTTGAAACTGCACAAGTCAGGCTGGATTCATTCCTCTCTGACCTCCCACACGCAGCCAACCACCAGGCCCGGGGGTGGGGCTAGGCCCCAGACCTGCTCCCACCCGGGGCTCCCTCTCATTTACACACAATGGAGCAGTCTCTGAACACACCCAGCAGTGCCCTGCAGCCCCAACACAAGCAGGGCTAGTGAGACAAGGCCCCCTGAACACCCCTGCCAGCCCCATCACCGCTGTGCCCCACCACCGCTGTGCCCCACAGCCTCACAGAAAGACACGGAAAAGGGACAGGGCCAGACTGAAAGAGGAGAAATCCACCCGACACACAGTGATGGAAGAAAAGAAGGGCACTGCGAAGTCATCCACACTGCCGATGGAAAGTGGGCGCCCATCTAAGCAGGAAGCCGAACTGAGGCAGCAGTGCCAGAGTTCTCCTCCCCTCTCGAGGTCACCCTCAGCGGCCACCCTCTCAAGCCAGAGATTCACCTCCTTCTGGATCTGTTTCAACCTCTCCAAACTCCAAGAAGCACCATTCACACTAACCAGTATTCTGCTATCAGAGGCTTGACAAGCATTTCTTGTCATCAGTATGGGTTACACAGAGTAGCTGCCCAAGAAATAACTGCTGCTAAAGAAAACAGAAAATAAAGAACCAGACTTTTCTGAATGCTTTTAAAAGGGTGGCCTGTTTTCTACGTTCCCACCGCTGCACTCGCTCAGCCAACCCCAGCCAGAGCCTACAGTGACAGGGAGGAGACTAAGGAGGCCAACGGGGCCAGCATGCACACGCACACGTTCACACACACACACACGCACAACTGCTCCCACTTACGTCTGGAACAATAACAGTAAGCTTGGGATTTAAAGCATGATAGACTTTTCCAATGGCCCCCTTGTAACACCAGAAAGGATTGTAGTCCTGCGCGTATTTTGTGTTGGCGTCACGGGCCGTCGTGAAGATCTTGTACCAGAGTGTGGCATTGCTGTACGTGTCGGGAACACAGTGTGGCGGCTGTCTGCAGAGGAAGGGAGGGGAGACCGGTGCTCAGCCCACTTGGGTCCCTCCACGGCAGGGATGTGGAACCAAGCAACACGGGTACAAAGGAGACTATGGCATTTCTGACAACACTGGGTTTCTCTAGAATAAACACCATTACATTTTTAGTTTGAGGTTTTTTTGTTTTGTTTTGTTTTGTTTTTTAAATAAAACACATAGAAGAAAAAACATGTAGGTGCCTGATGTTGAGAAGTTTGGGTGCTGGACTTTTACTTTTGGAACTCAGCCCATGGTCCTCTCACACACAGTGCAGCCAAAGAGGGCTCTGTTTCTTTTAGGTCAATTTTCCAAATTATCTAAATTCCTAGTTACAAATGGAAGCTTTATATATGAACTGCTGCATCAGCGAAATAATATTTATCTAATCTCATCCTGCAAACCTCGAAATGTCTAAGTAGATAAATACCAGCATACCAGGGTAATTCTTTTAAAGCGTCCCCATAAAACTTCTAAGCAGCCTGCATCCTGTGTACATTATGTCCTTTACAGAGGTAAAAGGAAAGGTAAACTGATAACACTAACTGTTCAAAAAAAGAAAAAAAAAAACTTGAAGCAAGTTTCAGAAATAGTATTTGTTTAATGGAAAACAAGATTCAATTCATATTCAATTTAAAAACTAACTCTGAAAAATAAAGACAACAAAAACGTTATGTTTAAGTAGCCTTATCATGCATGGGTCACTCTAGTGGGGAATCACAGCTCTTATTTCCTTTTTCCGTCTCACATTTCTCCTATTCTTAGAGGAAAGTCAGCCTATATCCAGTAACAGCAGGATGATTTGGCCACTGGGTGGAAGCGCTTAACTTCAGGTATTTATATGAAGAAATTCTACCACTAGAATTGCAAATTAAACTGTCAATAATCCTTTAAACGGTCAAGACCCAGACCATTCTAGAATGCAGCACAAGCAGGTCACGCTCCTGGCAGACGAGTGCAGCAGACACTTACACAGTGACAGGGAAGACATCAGGGGCAGCCGTGAGGGTCATGCACGTTGTGAACACCACCTGCTCACAATGGCTGTGAAGAGCACAGTCGTCCGAGCTCCAAGCCGTGGGCAGGGTAAAGGTAATGTTTATTTCCTCATGGGCCTCCCTGCCTGTGAAAGAGAAATGGGGCTTTTAGTAAATAAAGGCCGGAGTTCTGTATCATTCTCTGGAATTCAAGTGAATCTCGAACCCCCAATCCGCTCTGGAATCAGCTAAGAGGCCACAACATCCTGACCCCAACTACGAGGCCCGCTCTACATTTACAGCGGCCACAAGTGGCCAACACAGAGACACCAGCAAGAGCAGGCGGCACCGAGCTGGGCAGCTTGGGCTGAGGGAACAGCACCACAGTTTCAGCACCTGCTCAGCCTCTTACTTCCAGTCTGCTTTTACATGTATCACTTCACTTAAGGTTTACCATTGCTCCATGGATGTGACCAAAGATGACAGCTCCCCTTTTATGCAAGTACAACCTGAGGATCTGAATGTCTAACAGACTTGAGAAAAACCAGGGGACCAATGTCTGATGAAGCCTAAACTACAACCAAGGGCTTCCAAGGCCAAACTGCTTGCTCCATGCCAAACACAGAGGTCACCAAAGAGATGGCTTTACCTGCAGGAGTCACTTGGAGACAGAGGCCAGCACTCACAAATTCCTTTAACAACTTTACAATGGGAACTCTTCAAGGACCAGGCCCCCCACACAAAGCCTTTTGTGATGCTTCCAGCTTCCATAACTTCCCTCTCCTCCTGAATCTCCCAGTCTGTCATGAGTTAGGCACTAGCCAAAGGGCAGTGATCCATGTTTCACAAGTGTCTATTTTTCCTATTAAATTAAAGCACTAAAATAGCACTGCCTTTGTGCCAGGAACTTAATGTTAACTCATGTTTTGGTCTTTTCTAGAATGCCAGAATTCTAAGGGTAGAGACCAGGTTACAAGTTTTTTTCTACTTCTAACACAGTGGTAAGCATTAAAAAAAAAAATGCAGGCCTGGTAGAGCACCCCTCCCTGGCATGGAAAAGCACTCCCCTGGCATGCTTAAGATCCTGGATTTCATCCCCCAAAACAGACCAGGGAGAGAGGGGCAGACATTCAGACAACATGATGACTATGGCATTACGAGTATTTCTAGTTGCGTACTGAAAATTCCAACAGGATAAACCTGAGTAAAAATGATAGGTGTAAATACAGTTGACCCTTGAACAACGTTAGAGTTACGGTGTAGCCTTAAATCCAACTAGAATTTTTGACACTCAAAATTTTGACCTGCGGTTGGATAGAAATCTTAATAATAAGATAAACAGTCCATAAAACATTTTGCATGTTACAGGCATGACATACAGGGGAAATCCACCGAATCAGAAGATCTCTTTTCACCTCAATTCAGCAATGATTATTTTCACGGTGTTTTGATATTCACACATGTGAGCTCCCAGCATCACAGCAGAAGGTGGCTGTGAACTATTACAGGAGAATGGCACATACCAGAGCTAACTTCACAGTTAGGGTCCATTACCACCCCTTTAGTTTGCTTGCATCTCTCTCTTCTGTGAATGGAGCCGTGTACAATCCATTTATGTGTGTTAGGCTCCGACAAATCTTAACTTTTTGAAACATACTTGTGTATACTTTAAGGCAGTAAATGATTAAAAGATAAACTATCATTCATATATATCTTATACATTCACAACATATTTTTTTCAGTATTTCTAGTCTATAAGCTTATCTGCAAGTTTTTTTGAATTAGCACAAAATCTCAAAAAAAAAAAATCCAAGAATAAGTGGATTTGTGTAATTCAAACTAGGCAAGGTGGCGCATGCCTGTAATCCCAGCACTCAAGAGGCTGAGGCAGGAGAATTGCCATGCATTTGAGGCCAGCCTGAGCTATACAGTGAGTTCAAGGCCAGCGTGAAATATATAGCGAGACCTTGTCTCAAAAAAAACAAAAACAAAAACAAATAAAAACCCTGTGTTGTTCAACTGGTAAAGCTAGAAACAGGACTAGCAGCTCTCCAGTTTCGCTTTCTTTGGTGGTGCTGGGGATGGAAGCCAGGGCCTCACACGCCAGGCAAACGCTCCACCAAGCTCTGCCCGGGCCCTGGCAGTGTCCTACCCTTACAAATGTGTAGTGAGAGACTGCTGCACGGTATGCACTTAATTGAATGATGTCCAACTGGTTCCTTCCAGACCTCACACAGTTCGAGTTCAACATAAGACACACATGCAGAAAGCAAACAGCATGACTGCTGATACACTGTCTTAATCAGTGCCTCAGAATTCTGAAAGGAAAGGGGCCAACACTCGCTCACCTGAAAGTCCAATCTGATGTCCCAAAATGGTCGAGTACAGATGGGTGACATTGCGGGAGAAGCCTCCGAAGGGCCTGAGGGGGTCCAGGGTGAGGGTGATTGCAACTGAGATGTTAACCGGGCCTGAGTCCTCCAGGGCCTGGGGGGACTGGGTGGACACTCTGGCCTGCCCACTGGTAACTGTGCTCTCGGAGGCAGTGCTGTCATTTGAGAGATGCTTTAATGTTTCATTTTCCGATACGCAAAAGTCCAAGTCATTAAATCGCAGCAGAAAAGTATTCCAATCCTTCAGGAAAGTGAAATAAAGAGAAACAAATGTGAGCAGTCCCCAGGCCTCCCGCTGCAAGAATCCAGCTGCCCTCCTCTTGAACTGGACAGACTGTGTGACTTTCCTAGTCACTCCCATATTCATGGTCTAAAATGCAAACTCAATACCAGAATGATATTAAACACACTGTGAGATTAAGCCAACTTATTCAGGAGAAACGTGTAAACCCAGCAGACTAGTATTAGACAAGAGAAAAGGGACATGGAGAGTGAAGAGGCCTAAGCGGGGCACTGGGCGATGAGCAGGACCCAAATGTGTTTTACATGTGAACAAAATGCCACAGTGAAACCCAATGTTTTGTAAAATAAATGGCACCAGTAAAAAGTACATTATACTGAGGAAGAATCACCCAGTCTCAGAATCACACTGAAAAGAAAGCTTGAGCAAAAGTAGTAGAACACTTAAAACATTAACTCAAATTCAATTATTGACTGTAATGGAATAATTGTAATTTAAAGTAATTCCTCAAAAGGTCAATTCCATACACCTTGCTTGCTGTTTCTAGAACACAAAAGAGCAGTAAATTCCAATACTTATTCGGGACTTATTCCTCCTTGTCATTGACTTTGGACATCACTTTGGAGCAGGAGCAATTTCAAAAAGAAGGGTAAGGGATACTTTTAACTTTGTTGTTGTTTTTCAGTATTAGGGATCCAATCCAAGGCCTGACACAGGCTAGGCAAGTCTCTACCACTGGGCCACTCTCCCAGTTCCTTCTCTTGGGATTTTTACCAGTGATTCATTGATTGACTGATTGACTGCAGGACTGGGGCTTGAATGCAGGGCCACTCACTGAGCTACATCCCTTGCCTTTCTGTTTTTTATTTTTTTTTTAAGATCACAACCCCTAGTGATTAAACCATAAGCCAGTTTTTCAAATACATACAGCAAAGTATGTCATGGGAAAACAGATGCCAACAAAGTAAAGATTCTGCATGGGTCCACTTTCACTTTTCCAGAAACTCAGAGGTAATCTAATACTGTACAAGTGATAATACACATAGAGGCACACACTGATGACATCAGCACTTTGGGAGGCTAAAGCAGGAGGATCATGAGTTGGATTTCCTTAGCAACTTAGCAAAATTCTGTCTCCAAATAAAAAACAGAAATAAACAGTCCAGGCATGTAGCTCAGTGAGTGGCCCTGCATTCAAACCCCAATACTGCAATTAATCAGTCAATCAGTGATAACAAACCTAACCTAGGCTACTGGTACATATAATTTCTCCCAAGTTGCCAAGCAGAAGATGAAACAAGTTACCTTTCTAATTACTCTAACAGTAGTGCTAATGTTTAAATGCCAATCAAGCAATCCCCAAACAGTCAAGTGATCTCTGCAGCATCAGTACACCTGAAAGTGACACTTAGTAAGACTGCAACTGGGCCTATCAAATCCCATTTTCCCTGACGCAGACAAACTCAGCAGACCATTCTAATTCATCTGTCTAAGCCTTCATGCTACAGACGTGAAGGAACTGAGGCCTGGATCAAACCAGGCTTCTCCAATTCCACAGCTGAAGACATAATCAGCAACAATTCTGATTCAGAGCCTGCAACTCTTCCCATACACTATCTTTCTTACGAATCAGAAAATCACTAGGTTAACCATCAGAAAGGAAAACCACAAAGTTAATCATAACCACAGTTCTGCAGCTTCACAGCTTTGCTCTCCTGCAAAGCTTGAGTCCATGTGAAAAAGTCAGCCAAAGCCTACACCAGGTTCCATTTCGATTATTAAGGGCTGATTTATCCAGGCTACATCTTTTAGCCAGTGGCCTTGGTCAAATGCTCAAGACACACTAAAGGTCTATAACAAAGAAATGCCAGGATGTTACTAAGATTCGGCTATGACTATGATCTTCATTTTCTCCCCTAACATGGGTGCAGGTAAGGATTCAGGTCAGGTCAGAAAACACAAAGAATTGGGCCGGGGATATAGTTCAGTGGCACAGTGCCTGCCTGGCAAGTGTGAGGTTGTGAGTTCAATTCCCAGTACAAAACAAGAGAGAGAGAGAGAAAAAAGAAAAGAGGGAGAGTTAAGCCAGCTAGTAAGCTTCTTGGTAAGAAACTCTTTGGAAGGGTTTCATGACCAAAATAACTCAAACTTATTCCTTTGACTGTGTTAAAACAGAGTTCACAAGGGAAGACTATCCCTCCTACCAAGATCAGCTACAACCTAAAATGTCACAGAGCGCAAGAGAAAGCCATGAGACCAGTGACAGAGAACTCTCCTGTCCACATGAGGCACACATGTGCGTACACACACACAACACAATTACCTCACAATCCCAACCACCATCCTCACTCCCATCGACAAACCAACCCAAAAGAAAAAGTGCAAGAGAAAGCACTTAAGAACTCTATTAAGATGGGAACTAACTTATGCTACGAGAAACTTTTGGGTTTTTTTTCTTTCTTTTGGTACTGGGGATTAAACTCACAACCTCACACTTGCCAGGCAGGCACTTACACTGCTGAGCTAAATCCCCAGCCCTTGTCTTTTTGAGACAGGGTCTAGCTATGTCATTCAGGCTGGCCTTGAGCTCACTTTGTAGCCCAGGTTGGTCTCGAATTCACAACAATCCTGCCTCAGCCTCCCAAGTGCTGGGATTACAGGCATGTGCCACCAGGCCTAGCTGCTATGAGAAACTTTGCCAGTCAATTCACCGTATCATTAATTCAGCATAATTTCTAATACATAAATTTATATTATCCACTTCTCTTAAGAATTATTAAATTTGTTTTCTAATATGTAAAATATACATTTAACATTTGCACTATGTGTCTGATTACAACATACCTAGCCTATACTGTGACAAAAACTGCATGGTACTGGCAAAAAAACAGACACAAGGAGCAATGGAACAGATCAGGAGATTCGGAAACAACTCCAGACACACTCAGCTGCCTTCAACAAAGGAGCCAAGTACGTTCCCTGGAAGGAAGGCAGTCTCTTTAATTAATGGCACTGGAAAAGTTGGCTTTCCATGTGCCCAAAGACTAAAACTAGACCCATGTCTCTCACCATGCACTAAACTACAATCAAAATGGATGAAAGATCTAAATATTAAACCAGAAACATTAAATGTGCTGGAAAAGAGAATCAGCAGAACTTTTGAAGGCACTGGTGTGGACAAAGACTTCACAAACAAAACCCCAATTGCACTGGAACTATCACAAAGAATCAACAATCCGGATCTCATTAAAAAGCTGTTGCACAGTAAAACAAATCACCAACATAGTGAAAAGACAACCCACAGAGTGGGAAAAAATTTTTGCCACCTGTTTCTCAAAGGACTAATATCTAGAGTATATAAAGCATTGAAAACATCAGACCCCTCCCCCACCAAATTTAAAGATCCAATCCAAAAATGGGCATCTGAGATGAACATATGCTTCTTGGATGCAGAAATACAAACAACAAATAAATACACGAAAAAATGTTCAACATCCCTGGTCATTTGAGAGATGCAAATTAAAACAATGCTGAGATTCCACCTCACTCCAGGAAGTATGACCATTATCAAAGAATCAACCAAAAACAAATGCTGGAGGGGCTGTGGGAAAAAAGGAACCCTTCTCCACTGTTGGTGGGAGGGTAGACTTATGCAACCGCTGTGGAAATGAATGTG
>RJWT010037144.1:0-13123 GCA_004365215.1 Cuniculus paca | reverse complement strand
TTATTATTTATCAAAACAGCTTTACAGGGGGAGTAAGAGTAACGTAGATTACAGTAATTTTTTTGTGCACATACATGTGCTGGGCACTGTGCCAGATACATTTTTGTTTGTTGTTGTTGCATTCTACATCCTTGGAACGAAGGTGTCATCCTTTCCTTGTTCTATCCTACGAGGCTGTAATTGCCTAAGGATGCATAGCTGGTCTGTTGCACAGTCAGGATTGGTACCTAGATCTCTTCAAGCACTTATGAGTTACTTATTTTCCTTACTGGGTCTGCCTCAAATTGTGTAGAATAGTCTTATATATATTCTGGTCATAAAAGAGATGCTAAAATACAGTCACAATTTACTATCAATTCTGTAAAGTTTCTAAACAGAATAAATCATGTTAACCTCTGGGGTAAATAATCCCTCTGAAATTCTGCTTTGCTGGAAGTCATCCAGAGCTTTTGTTTTTTGCCTACTGGAAACTTGGTAAACCAAAGGTGAGACCAGCAGGGGGAGAAAGGAGACCAGGCTACATGTCTTCTTGCCCAAATTGGCAGTCATTGTTGGGGTGCAGGCTTGATCAAGCTGGTCTATGGGGCGAGGGGTGCACTTGGAGGAGTGGTGCTTGTGGGTGCCGAGCACCTTCAGTCCGAATGCAGACCACGGGCAGAACTTCTGCGCGTGAGTGTGATTACTGAACTTCGGGAGCTATGAGGCTTTATTCTTCTATACTTGGCCTTCTGCGCGCTACACAAAACTGGCTCTTAAGGCACTTAAAACAGGTGTTTGTGGCAGTGGCATGAGGATTGTCTTTCTTTTCGTGGTTACTATCTGATATGCTAACAAGACAGTGAAAGCGACTTGAAGCTGTTAAATCTTTCCCTTAGGAAAGGCCTGGCATTCCTAGTTTAAGAGGTATCCGTAAGCATGTTGAAGGCCACGCTGGGGGTGACTTGACAACTGAGATAGCATTTGGCTGGCTGTGCCTACTTTCTGCCCGACTGTGCCGATACCCTTCTTTCCTGTGGTAGGATTACTTGTGGTTGGTCTCTGGGGACGTTTTCCGGGTGGCGGGGGAGGGGGGATGCTGTTGCACAAACTCTGCTATTGTAAGAAGCAGTGGTCTCATTTAGATTCAGAACTCTGTCGGCTTTTAAAATCTCTCTTTTACAAAAGCTCTGGTTAATAGTTTATTATTTCAGTGGGTGGAAGCCTGTCCCTGGAGTCCGCGGTAACAGAAGGAAAGGTTTCTGAAGGGCAGCTTCTCAGCTAGGTTCCAGCACGGTCCCTGAGTTGCAACCGAAAACCCCGGAAACCTTCAGGAGGCTGGAGATGCTGTGCAGCAGCAGAGGCAGAGGGTACTCTGAGTGAGGAAGGAAGAGGGGTAGAAATAAGAAACAACCACAAAGGGCTGCGCTAGGGCAGAACTGGACTATGGGGTAGGCAGAGGGAGAGAGGAAAACCCAGCAGAACAGCAGGCTCAGAATAGAAGATATAAAAGAAAGTGCCAACTAGTGAAAATACTGCAAAAGAATGAGGGGGCGATTGGGGAGCAGTTTAGAAAAATAGCAATTAGTACAACTAAAAATAAAGGCCAATTTAGAGACAAAGCTAGACACACAAGGAGAAAAATAAAACTCGCCAGAAAGACAATTCCTTGCAAAGCAAATGTTCAAGAAAATGGGGCTAATGATCCCCGCCCCCCTTGGGCTGTTTTGTAGAAGAAATGAGAAAACAGAGAAGCTTGGAGCGCGGCGCTGAGTAGGTGACTGACAGGGGGGCCCCTGAAAAAACAGCCAAGAGCCCGGCGGGGAACCTCAAGGATTCTGGTCGTTGAGCGGAAAGACCCCGCCCGAGGCTGCACCCAAGTTAGAGACGTGACCGGGGCCCGCGGGCGCACAAAGCAGAGCTGTCCGCACTGGAACCGCAGAGATTCCCGCAGAATTCCTCGAGGTCCGCCCCTGGATCCTCCAGCCTGAGCGCCGGCGCCCACCCGCGGTGGCTCCGTTCCCTCCTCGCGGTCCCGCGGCCCGGGCCCTGGCGACGCCCCACCCGCGCGCGCGGCGTGGGGAGGCCCAGCGCCCACCAGGTCCGGGGCGGGCCGGTCCTGCGCGCGGGCGCCCGAGCTCCGCGGGGTAGGGAGGCCTCGGGCTCGCTGAGCCGGGCTTCTCCCGGCTGTGCTCCGAGGAGGGCGGGCGACCGGCGCGGACGCAGGGCTTGGAGACTGGCGGCCTCTCGGCCCGGCCGGCCGCCTGCTCCCGTCCCCCGCGCGCGTGCTGAGGGGTCACCGGGGCCGTCCCGCCCCGCCCCGCCCGGCTGTCCGGGCGGGACCCAGAGCCCCTACGGGAGCGGCGGGCGGAGAGGACGCGCGGAGCGCGCCACGCGGCGCCTCTCGCAGAGGAGGGCGGCCGGCGGGGCCCGGCGCGCTGGGGCGGTGCCGAGCGGACTCCTCCTCCTCACCCTCCTCCTCACCCTCCTCCTCCTCCTCCTCGCCTTCCTCCGACTCGGCCGCCGCGCCGCCGGGCTGCGCCTCCTTCCTCCCCCGGGCGCCCGCGGCGATGTTTAACCGCGCCGTGAGCCGGCTGAGCAGGAAGCGGCCGCCGTCAGGTAAGCGGCTCCCGGGACCTGCGGGGCGCGGGTCGGGGCTCCGGGAGGGCCGAGGAGCCGCCCCGGGCGGCGCTGCCCGCTGGGCATCCTTTCCTCCCTGCCCGGCGCGGGCGCGGGCGCGGGCGCGGGCGCGGCTCGGCGGTGCCGCCCCGACGGGAACCCAGGCCGCCCTCCCACTTCTCCCTGCTGGGTTTCGCGCCCCGCGGTCCCAGCTGCGGCGGGAGCGCAGCCTTGAGAGACGCTCCGGGGAGGAAGTTCGGCTGAAAGGGGAACAACAACAGTTTTCTTTTTAGTGATGGTCTGGGAGAAAAAGGAGATCCAAAACACCCCAAACTTTAGAGGTAGAGTGGGGTCCAGAGTCCGAAGGCAAGACGCCGGGCTGGTTTTCCTCGTCGGTGGGAAGGATGCCCGCGTGCGCCCCGGTGGGCACGGCCGGACCAGGGCATCCCCCGGTCGGCGGGCCCGGGAGCCGCAGCCTGCGGCTCTGCGCTGCGGAGGGGAAAAGTGGGGCAGGTAGGTGGCCGAACACTAGGACGAGAAAATAGCTGTGTGGTTCTTGCCAGCGAAGCTCTGCGTGGCGAAGGATTCACTCTGGACCAAACTGAGCCACGGTTTGGGGAACCTTGAAAAGACAAAGAACCACGGTGGATAAGAAACCCTTGATTCTGATCCTCTTAATGTTTTTGTTCACGGTAACAGCAAGGACCACATTCACCATGCAGGTTCTCTCTTCACCGTTAGAATAACCTGACAGGAGGGGGAACTGAAGCCAGGAGCTTTGGACATTGCACTTTAGATGGCGAGTCAGACCCAGGTTTGTCTGACTGTCTCACGTTTAGGGTTCACAGGTTTTCCTGTGTCGCCCACTTCAAGATTCACTTCTGCATAGTGCTGAGAGTCAGTACGTGTTGATTGGTTTCCTCTTTTCACCCAGCGTTCTATGTGGTTAAGAAATTACGACCAGGCTGGCTGGGTCTCCACCACTGATTAGCTGTGCAACTTCTTTGTGCACCAAATAGGGATCTGCAAAATGGGAATAATCATAGCTACCCCTCGCTCTTACTCGCCTAATTTGAGCCCTAACCTCTACCCATCAAGTTATGCACATCATTGCATTCGATATTGAGGACAACTCCAATACTCAAATTATGCAAGTACAAACTTCACATAACCTTATTGTAATGATCTTACATTGTTGCCCAGGAAATGGTAAGTGTTCAGGTAATAATGGTCATGTAACCCTGTCCATGTTGCACATCGAGGGGCTCAAGGGGTTCTCTTGTGCTGTGGGTAACCATCCCCTATTGTCTGCTCAGGTCCATGGAGTGGTAGGCAGAGCTAGGACTCTGGAGTTAAAACTGGTTCGATCCCTGGTTCAGTGACATTGAGCAAGTTTCTAGACTTGCCTGTTGTGCAGCTTCAGTGATGTGCCTGAGCTGGCTCAAATTGGCTTGCAAGAGCTAATTGCTAAATATTCTGGAAACCTGGGAACTAAGCTATATGGTTTCTAAACCATAGGTAGTTTAAAATGAGCAATGGTGGGCTTTTTTACATAAGGCAATTCGCAAATGCTACAAGTCAAGGGTTGACACCTGCCTCAGTTTCTTCATCTGTAAAGTGGATTTCATAGAGTTGTAGGCTTAACTACTCTAAAACATGAGAAGCCTATAGTACAATGTGTAGCATATAATAAATGTGGAACCATTCAATCCCAGGAGAATACATGACTTGGGGTGATTTTACATGTGGCCAGGTTGTACCCCAACAAGACTGAGGGCAGATTTAGGAACATCTGTGGCATGTACCTGTTTCAGAGCAATGAATTTTAAGCCCAGTGGGATGGGTTATGTCACTGATAGAAAGGACAGCTGCTAAACATCATGAGTTGGGTTCTGGATGCCTAAATGCTGTGCGAGTTTTAGGTCTAAAGTCTGTCTCCTTCATGGGAAAAGACACAGCCTCCTGCCAGTTTCATCACTGTCACCCAGCAGCAGGAGAAGGAGCCAAGTGAGAAGGAGAAATGAGGGCCCACAGGTAGAGGTACCAGGAAGCCAGCCAAGTGATCTACAGGACCCCGTACTGATTGGGGGATGGGGTAATTTTAATTTTAATGTAATTTTGTGTGGTCCTGGGGATGAAACCTAGAGCCTTGCACATGCTAGGCAAACAATTTACCAGGGAGCCATGTTCTTAGGCGGATTATTTTTCATAAGAAAGTTCTGCTTCGGGCCACACAAAAGCTGAATCCACCCTTGGAGGCCCCTGGTTTGACCCTAGATCTACTCCTGCCTCCCCAGCCCCTGCTGTGTTAGTTTTTATTTTCTTCTTCTTCTTAGCAAAATCTCATTGGAGATGATGTCTTTAAATGGAGGGTTTTGAGTTCTTAACTTCCACTCCCAAGGTTTTAACTAGGATTCTCTTAGTCTCCTGAGGTTTCTCCAAGTATGTTTCACCAACCAGGTTGGGGTGAAGGGAATTCGATGAGTTAACTTCCCAGGCTTTACTCTAGACCCACCAATTCAGTCTAGGTTGGGGATGGCTGCATTTTTTTTTTAGACAGAGTCTCACTATGTCGTGCAGGTTGGCCTCAAACTTGAGGTGATCCTCCTGCCTCAGCCTTCTAAGGGCTAGGATTACAAATGTGTGCTACCACTCCCGGCTTGCATTTTGAACTAGTTGATTTTTATGTCACTGAAATGTGGGGCTCCCTTAAGGGATTTTGTTCACTTGCCCTGTCCCCCACAATAATTTGCATTTTTTGATGATAACTGGGATGTGCCCACCTGAAAAGCAATTTCAAAGCTACCCTCTGGCCTGAAGCTGGACTAAGGGCTCATAATGTCAGAGAAGCCTTCACTCTGCCAGCCAGGCCACCCAGGCCTGTTACACATTATTCCATTAAGCCCTTGGGAACAGTTTCAGATTTATTGCTGGGCTTAAGTTTTTATTTTTAAGATGACAGTCTACATAGCAATTTAATGTCTTTGTTTGAACAGCCCAGCAATGGAGCGTCTTGGCAGCCAGGGAAATTTTCCCTGCGGAACCTCAATGGTTGGGCTGGGGGCTTAAGGAGAACGAGGTTGAGCCTGGCCTGCAGGCACAGAGGGCAAGGTATGGGTGTCATTTAGTACAAGTCCCCCCAGGAGTGGGCCGAGTGTGGGTCCCACTCTGATCCCCAACCCAGAGGCTAGTGGGTGTGAGGTACTGATGGTGCTTTACTGGCCCCCGGTGATCTGTATTCGATCTTTGTCTCCTTTCCTTACTTGTGAGAAACTTGGACACCTAGGCAGGTTCCTTGCCTGGCCATTCCCTGTAGCTTCTGGTGAACAAGCTACTTTCCCTGGTTGAGTCATCCCCTCGGCCCCCTGACACCGGCTCTGCAAACGTGCTGTTTAAACTGTACTAAATATACTTTCATGAGTTTCTTCTGCTTCCCCCAGATAGCTGTCCACTGCAGCAGTCCCAGGATGGTGTTGGGGGCAGAAGGGGCCCAGGCAGGCAGCAGCAGCAGCCTCTTGATAAGAGCTGTCAGGAGGTATTTGCTGGAGTGAAACAGTCCCTCGCAGGCATCGAGGGACAAATTTTCCTTCCAGGCCAGTTCTCGTCTCAAGGGCCTGCCAAGTGCTCAGGTCAGCCTGGTGCTGAGACCCCCTGATATGGCCTGCCTCTCTCCCAGTCCCCTTCCCCCTGCTCCCTACTCTGCCCCTGGGGGGCTGGATGCTAACACCTCTGTGCCTATCTCCCCCGGAGTGTCTGTTTTCTATCTGTTCCAAAGTCTAGTTCTTGCATCAGGCTTTGTTGCCCCTCTGTTCTCTGCACCGAATGTCCCAGGAGGAGGGAGCAGCCATGAGTTCCTGCCAAGCTCTGGGGGCCTCTGAGGAACAAAGACTCGTCCAGAGCCACCCAGTCTGGAAGGGGCAGAGAACTAGAGTCCTGGACCCAAGTTCAGGGCCACCTGCATACAGCATCCATTCAGTCATCTTGTTCAAATATATTTCGAGAATGAATATGGAGGTGACAGCTTTCTCTCTTCTCCCTCCCATCTCGGAAGTTCAAGTCTTATCTTCCCAGTTCATGGTAAGTCCCATGACTAAAAGGACCCTGCCTTCATTTTTTGTATCTATTATTCTCTTTTCTTCCCAGCTCTACCTACGGCCACTCCAGCCTTTCTACTTTCTTTCTTTTTTTTTTCTGTGGCAATGGAGATTGAACTCATGACCTCGCGCTTGCCAGGCAGGTGTTTAGACCAATGAGTTAGATCCCCAGCCCTTGTCTTTTTGAGACAGGGTCTCACTATGCCATTCAGGCTGGCCTTGAGCTCACTTTGTAGCCCAGGCTGGTCTCAAACTCACAAGGATCCTCCTGTCTCAGCCTCTTGAGTGCTGGGATTACAGGCGTGAGCTACCATGCACGGCTAGCCTTCTACTTTTTTGCTTGCTTCTTTAAAGCAAGTTATTCACTTTTCTGTGTCTCAGTTTCTTCACCTATAAAGTGGGCCCAATGATAGGACCAACCGCTAAGTAGTATTGTGAAGCTTAAAGTATTACAGTAAGTGCTCAGTAAATATCTGTTTTTATTAGCTGTCATCTTCCTTGCTGTGCCTTCTGACCCCCTTGCTCAGTGAGCAGCTTAGCTCACTCCTTAGAAAGTAATTATTGATCACTATAAATTATATACATGTGTGCCAGATGCTGGTTTGACCCTGAGGAAGACATATTCCCTGATCCTAAGAAATGTCCTTTCTGCCTAGCTGATATGTGAAAAAATTTTGCTTTTGAAAATTTAACTAATTGTTATTTTTCTATTTGGGGAATTGAAACGAGGGCTGCACACATGCACAGCAAGTACCCTACCACTGAACTGCACCCCCGGCCCCAAAGTCTCTCACGTTGACTTGAGGCAGAGGCAAGAAGAAAGCTGAGTGGGCGGGTGAGGACACATTTATGCATAAATGTCAGGCCCTGCAGGAAGTGCTGGGAAGGGAAGAAAATCAATGGCAGGGTCTTCATGGTCAGCCCAAGGATTGGGCCTCTGGGTCATTTTCTTTTTTTCTGGGCTTCTGCTTAGAAAGTGGGCATTCTTGGGAGGCCGCACATAATGTTTCGGCGTTCTTATTTCCTTCCCTCTAATAGTACTGGAAACGAGTGGCCATCTGTTGTTTAGTCCACTCAAAAGAGGATGTTGAGGCTTGTTTTTTCTTCGGACCAAGGGTGCTCAGGAGCCCTGTAGCCCTTGCCTTTCTCACTCAAGACGACTCTGAGACAGCAACAGAGTTTTGATCTGCGTGGACTTTCCTGGGTGGACCCCGGGGCATGGAACGTAAGGAACACCCCACCCTTCGAGAGGTGTCCTCGGTGTGGCACTAGCCCAGGATGGGTAGAGGCGGGGGACAGCATGCTGGGCACGCACAGAGGTGCACAGGTGACTGCTAAAGGGTGCTCTGTGCGCACCTGACTTTCTGTGAGGCTTGGGTCTTCCCGTGAGAATGCCGTGGTGTCCTTTCTGAACTGTTCCAACCCTCCGTGACCTGTTTTCCTGCTCCTGTCTTGAGTGCTGGCTATTACTATGATTATTTTCAAACTTATTTTTTTCACATTTTTACTATTTTCTGCTAAGTCCAGTTCACGTAAATCTCTCCAGCCCCAGCATTGCATGCTTACAAGGTAGTTCTCAGAAGCTAGATCCTGGAGTGATAAACACTTAAGTAATATTTAGATACAGTGTTTCCATGACCCAGTTTCTGTGGAGCCTTCCGCAGATCACCAGTTAAAACAAACCGGACTCTGATTCTAAATACGGTGACTTTTTTTTTTATGTACTATGCTTGATGTGGTATAGGTGATGTGAGGTTTTAAGTAAGTTTTGTGTAGTATGTACTTTCCTTGAAATTTCATTGCAAAGTAGAGTGTATTTGAAAGGTGGGTGTTGCACCACAGCACTTTAGAATTTAGGATTAACATCTCTGCCTTTTCCTGGACTTGAATATTTACAGTTTTCCTGGACTTGAATATTTACATTGCTTTAATATGCTGTGCATTTTGGGGTACTTAGATGCCTTGAGAATGTAAGTTGCCTCTGCTGTTGAGAAAGCTGGACATTGAGAACTTTCTACAGTTATTATTTGACTTGGGGAAATTGTCTATGCAGGATCATTACATGGATCTTCCTGCAGATCAATAGCAGAGATCCAAGCTGTGGTCATTTAGTTCTAAATGTTGCAGATGCCTTGGGAGTGTGGATTTCTAGGGAATTAATGTCCGGAGAAAGTCTTAGATATGACATCATTAGCATCTATAAATAATGCACGGCAAAATAGGCTGCAGGCAACCATCCCCAGCCATCTGCATGCCAAGGCTGCGCCCATCTTTGAAAAAAAAATGGTTTTAATATATCCAGAAACCACATAGAACAGCATAAATGTAAATAGAAAAATGCACATTGTGTTTGTGTGCTAGATCATTCACCCAGTTTTGTATTGACTTAGACCCAGTTTTGTCAGTCTTTTTGCCACAGTGAGATTGTTATCAGCCTTTCTGTGGCTGTTGCAGTCTGGCCTCTCTGTGTAGATCAACAGAAATAAATTTATGAAAATGGCAGTGGAGCATTGTGGGAAGGAACAGGTACCCTGGAGCCAGACTGCCTGGCTTTGGACCATGGTTCCCCATTTCCTAGCCAAGTGACCCTTACAAGTTACTGTGCCACCATTTTCTCATCTGTAAAGTGGGGATATTGTTAACTGTATCAGGGTGATTTTGTGAGAACTAAATGATTTAACACAAATGAAAAGCTTGGAGTGGAACCTGGTGCGCTGTAAACAATTTGCAAGTGTTAAATGTTGCTATCAGTGTTGTATTCAGGGTTTATAGGGAAATAGATTTAATACAGGACACATGATTTATAGGATTATTCTATAACATTCACCCAAAATGTCAAATGTGGAAGAGTGCAGAAGATCTGTCCACACACTAGGAAACAGGTGAGGGCCTGGATTCCATGGCAGTGTCCTGTACGAGTCCAGCTGAAGACCTAGAGACCATGGCAGTGTCCTGCACAAGTCCCACTGGAGGCCTAGAGCCCACAACAATGTCTCATGCAAGTCTGTCAAGGATCTGCACTGGGAAGGCCCAAAGGTCAGTGGTGGAAGCCGGAAAGTCTATACCAGCGGGGCGAAGGATCTGTGCCAGCAGGCTGAGGGATCTGCACTGGAGCCAGGAAGCAATGCTCAAGACAGGGACCAGAGCTCCCCCAAAAAGAACAACAGCCATCCTCAGTGACAGCGAGGACCTTAGCTCCTCTGATGATGAGCTGAGTTCATATCAGCGTGACGAGCTTCTCCAGGAGAATCAACAGTACACCATTGTCCCGTCCAGTTCTCTTTTTGTGCTGTTGGCAACAATCCTCAGGTGGGTCATCCATACCCAGAACCACACTGATTCGGTTCAGCTGGGTGTTACAAGTTGACTGTTAGTTAATCCACAATCAGCTAATGGTAGATTAATCTAAAGACAGATTTACTGAAGAATGGGTATTGAGCATCCTGGGCCTGGTGGTATATTTTTTTGGTACTACAAGTCAAACTCAGGCAGGCGCTGTGCCACTGAACTATATCCCTGGCCTGCATGCCTGTAATCCTAACTCTTAGGAGGGAAGTGGAGGCAGGAGGATCATCGTGAGTTCCAGGCCAGCCTAGGCTACATAGCAGATCTTGTCTCAAAAAAAAATCAAACAAAACAAAAAATTTGAAGATCTAAAATGTTTTAAAGAGCCTAAACAACAACAAAAATTTTGATTCATTTCAAAAATCCTTCACAGTTGAACTAAAATACAATAAAAAATAAGTGGAGTAGAACAAAACTGAAACAGATTTTACGACATACATCTCACTAGAGTGAGTGATCTTAAAGCTGTTAGAGAAACATTCCAAACCTTCTTTCTCATGTAATTCATCCAAACTTTTATCAATGAAGAAAAATAAAAAACTATTGGAGGATAAAAGACTTTTGGATTCATGAACTAGGAACCCAGTAGCTGTGAAGTCTTGGTGTTTTTTTATTCATTAAATTCAGTGGTATACCTGCTATTGAGAAGAGTTATTTGTTTTCCCTATACATCTGTGTCCAACTGCAGCATTTAAAATGAACTGAAATGGTTTAGGAATCTCTTACTTGAGATGTATCAGGAAATAGAAGTCTTCTATGCAGTCACAGATTGTCTGGTTCTAGGTGACCTTTACAGCACTGTCAGATGGAGTGGTCTGGAGGTTGGGAATAATGACTTGGAAAAGGAGATGTTTCTTTGGTTGGGCTATGGTTTGAAATGGTGTGTGTCCCCCAAATTTCATGTGCCAGAATTTAATCCCCATTATGAGATATTAAGAGTATGAGAACTTATTTGACTTTGGTGTTTAGGAGATGATTGGGATTAGATGAGATTATCAGGGTAGACCCTGCGTGATTGAATGCTGGTGGCTTATGTGACAAGAGGAGGAGAGACTAGAACATACATACACCTGTCCTCCCTATCTCTTGCTGTGTGATGCCCTGTGCCACCTCAGGACTTTTCCAAACAAAAAACTGTCAACTAGATGCAGCCCTATTTTGTGAAGAAGGGAGTGGTTCAAAGATGAGTGATGGTGAGGATGGTGGGAATGACATGAGTAACTTGAGCTGGCTAGCCAGATGGAGAGAAAAGCAACTTTGCAATATGCAGGGAGCATGACATGGAGAAAGACCAGTCTGCATATCTCAATTTGGGTAGCATTTGAATGGTTTTAGGAAGCCATTGTTTCAGTTTCTGATATGTAAACTTTTGTGCCCTGGGGAGTTCTAGCCTCTTACTTGGAGGCTCAGACCCAGCTGACATTCCTGGAGCTGAATGGCTCTGCTGTGTTCAACTGTTTAACAGGAAACACAATCTGAGGAAACAAGAAAATGTAGGTTGGCCTTAAAGATTATATATCAATAGCTCAGCTAGCCCTATTTGCATTGCTTATAGCCAATTGAAAGGAGAAGGAAATACCATAGCCAGATCTGGACATATCAGTGCCTGAAAACAAGACTCAGTTTAACTAATGCTGAAACAATTGTTCTGCATTCAAGGGGAGCCACTCAAATTGTCTCCTATACCATGAGCATTATAGCTTGTGTCTAGCTGTCCCCCCAAAGCCTATGTGATCATACATGGGGCTTTTTCAGAGGTGGCTGGATCTAAAGTGTGTGATGCTGGAATTGATTCATGGTGCAGTGCTAGGATCAGGGGCACCAGGATTAAGGGTGTGAGTGCTACCTGCCCTAAGTAGCCTGGATAAGATATAAGGCATAGAAAGAGCTGTGGTCTTCCCTTGTTGTTTTGCTACCTTCTGCCTGCCATGGACTGTTTCTCCTCTACAATGCCTGTCTGCCATGCCACCCTGCCTTGGAGCCAGCTGACTGTTGACTGAAACCTCTACAGACTGTGAGCTAAATAAACCTTTCCTCCTTTAACTTTGGGTGTTGGGTATTTTGTCTCAGGAATGAGAAAAGTAACTAAGATAATGAGCCATAACAAACCTCTTTATAAAGTAGCTTGCCTTAGGTATTTCATTATAGTAATGAAGACCAGACTGAATACAGATGCAGTTGAGGCAGGAGGATTCCTGTGAGTTTGAGGCCAGCCTGGGTTACATAGTGAGACCTTGTCTCAAAAATAAATAAATAAGTAAATAAGCATTAAGCATTAATGCTGCTCAACCAAGATCTGTCTGTCTTATACTGATGTGGGTCAAGAAGTATTAAAAATGCAGAAAGAGAGCATAACCAGTAGATGTGAAAGTCAATCTGGAAGTCTAGGAGAAATTTAAACTAATGTTTCTGGGAAAAGTGAAAACCCAGGATAGATAACAAGTAGGTAGAAGAATCCGAGAGGCACCTGTGTGGCCGAAGGTGTGAAAAAATCAAGAACTTTCTCTTTATCCAGGGTGCCAAAGCCAGAAAAGCAGTTTTATTATTGAGAGTAGCTTCGTGTTGCTGTGCTTTCTAAGTCATGCTTAAAAATTCCATGCTCTTCTGTAATTTCCTTATATTTGATACAAGGGAGATGGAAGCTCAGGAGAGAATTGTGAAGGACCCATGCATTTCCTGGAGCGCTGGGGTCCTATAGAAGTGGGACAAGTAGGGACAGGTCCCTTACTGATGCTTGTTCCATTCAATGATTCCTTAACTGGGTCATTTTCCTCTCTAGACTTTTGTTTCCTAGTCTATAAGTAAGGCGATGAGATCAGATTTTTGAGTTTTGAACTGTAAAACTTCTTGTTTGAGTGAAAACTGACATAGGTACCAAATATGCAGAAATAATTGGAATATGAAATAAAGGGGAGGGTGTGGTCAGCAGCTGTTGACTAGAGGGGCCAGCTGTCTTTGTCCTCTTTGCACTCTCTTGGCTAAGTGGGAATCCACCATGTGCATTTACTTGTAAGACAGTATCGTGGCAAAAATCCTAATGATATGGTTTATTATTGAAAACAATGCCAAACATTTTGGGTGAATCCCTT
>RJWT010037143.1:0-13112 GCA_004365215.1 Cuniculus paca | reverse complement strand
CTAACTCCAGATGCCTCCAAGCAAATGGTTGATTGTCCTTGTCCTTGGGCATGTCTCACAGGACCTGGAAATGTCATAAAATCTCCAGACCATGGCCTGCGTTTTGTCTTTGGCACTCATAAAATGTTCACATCCACTACCCACCCCAGCCTGATTGTAAAGGTCTGGGGCAGGGCCTGCATTTCCTTCAGTAGTCTAATGTAGGTAGTCCAAAAACTAGGGACTACACAAGAGTCCAGAAGTCTGACTTGCTACGCAGCAACTCGAGCAGTCACTTCGCCTCCATGGGCACCGTTTCTTCTTCTGTAGGGCCTCGTTTTCATATGAGGCGAGCAGTACTCACACGGCATGGGGATGGTTGCCCAGCACTATCAAAGTACAAAGCATGAAAAGGAAAAGCACCACTCACTAATGCAACACTGGGCTAGGTAACAGTATGTGCGCGTGACACTCCACCCCATGATGATTTGTTCTCCTTGTTGTTTGTATGTTTTGCTGTGACTGATGGTACCCAACCTCCCACCAGGCAGTGTCTTCTGATCAGCTGTAGGGCATGCCTTGTGCTTCAGAAGATCACCACTGGAATACCTGGAAAACCTTCACATATGGATCACCCATGGGGACTGACTACCAATAACTCACTCTACCGAGAGTACATCTGTACACTGTGTTCATCCCAGATGGGTAAGTGTACTGAGAATGGGTGGTTTCCAGGTGGGACGTGCCCACCATTGCCCTGGACATTTTATACCACTCATCTTCACTGTACCCTTCCCAAGAGTCCTGTAGCTGCAAGTTGTTATCATGATCATGAAAGAGACTCTGGGAGGTAGCTACTAAGTAAACACGCCAGGGTCCCAATCCAGGAAAGCCTGACTCTGAAGCTCGCACATGATATGGTCTCCACCTTCAAGGAATTTCCACCGTAATGAGGGAGACTAACTACAGAACAGTATATAAGGAATAATCAAGGTTTGGTGAGCTGATAAATATTTTCAGTAATTTGAGAAGAATCATCTAGGACTGGTATCGAAGGGCCATGGTGGAAAAGGAACTGCAGGGGAGTCCAGATTTAGGCTGAGGTTTCAGAAGCAGTTTGCCAAGGTGGAGAGTGTACATTCACAGAGCCTCTGCCACACTCTGGCATTTGTTGTCCCATGATACCATGATGTTCTTCGCCTCTTGTTTCAATGACCATAAAAGGTTTAAGACTCATTTCAGGTGTCCTCAGACAATGTGATGTATGCTACCTCTGTGCTTCCATGAACCCTGTATAAATTTCAACCCAGCTCTTAACCACATTTTGTAGTAACTGTCTGTTCTGGAACATGGCTTGAAGGCAGGAGCCTCCTTCCACCCCACCCTGATACATAGCAGGGCTTTAGGAATGCCTGGTGGAGACGGGGGGGGGCTCAATACTGCCTGAAGCAGAGCTGTGAAAGGCTTTCAAGCCAGAGGATGATGAAAAGTTCAAGCAACCCTGGTGTAGTTTCAGTGAAGGAAATGGGATGGAAAGAGACGGATTTGAGACATGGGCAACTGACTCAACAAATTGTCATGAAAAAGACTTAGGGACTCTAATCTCCTGATGAGACCATGCCCAGGCTCACAGCCCCTTCTGGCCTTGGAAATTAATGTAGGAACAATAGGATGCTACACAAGAGCAGGACGCGAGGGTGAAAGCTGGATTCTCATTTTGTTTTTCTCTTGTAAACCTAAGACAGACCTCTTTGAACCTCAGTACTCCAAAATGCCATACGTGATTAAGACTTCGGAGACTGCAAAACATTAGCATTTATATTAAAGGGCCTATCTTCAATGTTCCCTACTGTATTGTAGCACTGTTTAAGAGCCAAAGTTTGGAAATGATCTAATGTTAACAAGGTTAAAGTTTAGACAAACGAGGGCACATTCAGATGATGTAATAATAGAACATTATGCAGCTTTCCCAAAGCATAAGGCAGATCTCTAAATACTTATGTGCAATGTTCTCCAAATGTTCAGAACTGTAAGTAAATATACTACCACCTGTGTATGTGCATGTGTAAAATGTCTGTAGAATATCCATGTAAACAAATACACGTGCATGCGCGCGTGCGCGTGCGCGCGCACACACACACACACACACACACACACACACACACACACTGTTGTAATTGCAGGTGGGCTCCCATGAAGCAGACTGTGAGATACAGACTTCTTTCAGGAAGGTTGCTTGTACCAACATTCATGGGAAAGGGAAGGATCTGGGCTACTCTGCAGCCACCAGTGACCTCAGACCCCCAACAGGGAGCTCTTCCATTGGGCTGCTCCTTCAGAGTTGTCCTCAGTTAATGACAAAGATATCACTCATCATCAACCAGTGAAGGGATGCAGGTTGTCTGGGTAAGGCATATGGCCTTGGGTAGGTATCTTATCTCCCTTCAGCTAAAAACTCACTGATGTTCCTGCCCCGTTTGCCTTTAAATCAGCCCACCCCTTAAAAAAGCCACAAATGTCTCTACTTCTCAGTTTGGGACCTGTTAACACACACTAATTTCAAAGATCATAAAATCTCCCAAATCAATATTTTAGACAACTACTCTATAGATATTATATTATAATCCATTATTTCCTTAAAAGAATTCCAGGACGATCATATTATCATCATCCAGTTTCTATTTTCACTTACTGTCATGGTTTAGAGAATCTTTACCTCCAAGATAACGAAAGTTCATACTGCTCTTACCCTTATTTTCTACTGATACGACTTAATGCATAAAATATTGCAGTGTTTACCTTTTGAACATTTTGGCCAAGGAAAATTTTATCGAGTGCATATTTTATGCCAAACACAGACACAGGCTACACACAGACTCTACCACTGAGCTGTATTCCTAGCCCAAGGCACCAATTCTTCAGTGGGTCTGTGAGCTTAGTACTCTGGAAGCACTGTGAGTAGAACACTTTGAGGATACAGCAGCCATGGGAGTACTTGGCTCTGATCTCCAACAGAATCCTCTTTGCCTATCTCTGTAGATATAGAGACACTACCCTCTAGACCCACCGTGAGGTGCACATCCAAACTATGCCTCCACTAGCAGCCCAGACAACAGCAGCGCTGTGGGGATACTAGTGCCAGCCCATCCCGTGGACGTGGGATTCAGCAAACGGGCAACTTTGACCCTAAGACTCCACCACAACCTTCCTAAAACTTTGAGAACTGGGCTGTAGTCTGAGTCTCTCCCTGACCACACCTTCCTTACCCCTTTCATTCACAGGCATTATATAGTGTACCCGGAGTTACAACCAACCTAACATGCAACTTGGGTTATAATTGGAATTTGAGTTAGTTTTAACTTATGACCAATGGCTTGAGCTATTACCTGAAGATTTAACCCATAAAGTGTTCTGGAAGGTACATTACAACATTCTTTCCTGTATGGGGTTCATTGAGAAATCCCTGGCCAGTGTCTAAGGACACTGAGGTCTGCTTGTATACCGGAGAAACTTTGAAGGCTGGGTAGAGGAGCCTGAGCCTTCAGTTGACAACATGAGTTACAACCAGCCCTCGGACCGCATTGAGTCCCTAAGTCACGGGTCCACTGTACCTGTATCAGGGTCTGACTTTCCTGCTTGAACTAGATTTCTCCACTTTATCCTTCATGGCAATTGTCATGGAGTCAGTTTTTCAGAGCCCAAACTGACACCCATTCCTTCAGATTATCAGAGCATAACAGGGCCTTGTGCCTATAACCACAATGCCAACCTCTTGGATCAAGGCATATAAACTATGATGTTATCTGCCTTTTAATGATCAGCTGAGTCCCAGCCACAAAACATTCCAGATGCAAAATGTCCTCACCAAGCCCTTACCAACTCCAAACCAGGGACCTACAATAGTTCCAGCCTGTTTGCCACTCCACACACCCATCAGAAATTTCATGGGGATATATAATAAAGTCTGAGATATAAGGACCACCAATCTATTTATATCTTAACTTCCACCAATATTTTTGTAGCCTTTGAGGTTTTTAAAAAGGCCTTTCACTGTCATTTTTTCAGCCCACAGTGTTGAATCTAGGGCTTGTGTACACTTCACACTCACTTTTGAATGGGTAGATTCGTTGCATTTGAAAATAATCCCAACTTCACTCCTAGCATCCCTATGAAGTTGGTGTAGTGAGTTCTCTTTGTTCCCATTTCTATCTAAGAAAATAATGGAGGGGGCTACTTAACCAGTCCATGGCAAAACTCACATCAGAGCCCAGGCCACTGGACTGTCTTCCAGAGTACTTCTTAGGCAGGAGTGAGTTTACACTTGGTTTGCCAAAATACCAATGGTTTTACAAAACGTGCAAGCAAGCTGGGTAGGCCTGGAGAGTTTGGGACTACAGTTAGGAAAAATAAAAAGAGAACAAATAATGGGAGACAGCAGTAAGATGCATTAGGAGGTAGAAAAGGACACATATATTACCAAAGCTTGATGCTCATGGTCATGAATGAATGGATTTATCTTACGGATTTTCCAAGTTTACCTTATCGCAAATGCAAAACAGCTTCTCGTGTCCCAAAGGGCCTCACTACATACTTGCCACCCTCCCTGCTTTGTAACCATGAGGCAGACTGCAGTTATGGAGAAGATGAATCTGTTACCCACCATGGTAAGGTAGACAAAATTATCAAAGCTAAAGTCCAGTCACCAGTAGCTAACAATTACAATTTGGAATTATCCAATATTCAAATGTCCCTAACAGAAAACTTGGGCCTATGTGGACAAAGTACGTGACACAAGAAATGACAGTGATGGCTGCTCAGATGAATCAGGTGAAAATGAAAACACACATGTGATCTTTTTTAATGAATTCTTGGAGATGCTATCCTTACACATTGTAATTCCTATGTCACGTGGCCCCAATCCATGTATATTTATCAGAAATGCACGAGGTAAGAATCTGCCCTTTGCTCATCACAGAGGGTATAAATAGACACACATCCTAGGAATTGTGGCTAACAATGCTAAAAGTAGCCTTTTCTGGCCAGCTGCCAATTAGAAACTAAAGATTATTTCTTTGTTGGCTGAATATACAAACTCATATGGACCTTTCCTTGTTTATGTAGTATGTCAGTGTGTTTATTTTTAGGCTGACGGGGAGAGGTGGTACTCTCCTTGGCTTTCCAAAGTACAACGTACAGACCTTTAATAAACATCTGCAATTTTCTCCTTAGACAGCTTTCACTATTTTTAAGACCCAAAGGGCTTTCTTGTCCAATAGCATCTTTTCCAGTTCACCTTGACATTTTAACAGTTACAGTTTTAAAAATAAACACAATTGTTTAGTTTTGCCTGTCCCGATTGTTCGGGCTGGAGATGTGATACTGTTTTCTTTGCTGTGCCTACATTCCCAGCACTTGCCACAAAAATGGCATTCAAGACCGTGCAGATTGGAGTGACGAAAACTTGTGCAAACATGAGACTTTTCTAATCATGGCTTTGGAGAAGCTGGAAACTTATTATTTGCCTTAAGACTTTTCTCAAAAAACTGACATATGTCTATCTAAATATACACTGTTCTGGATAGGAGAGAGAGAAGAGCTGCTAAAAAACATGAACCCAGGGGCTGGGGATCTAGCTCAGTGGCCTAAGTGCCTGCCTGGCAAGTGCAAGGTTGAGTTCAATCCCCAGTGCCACAAAAAAACAACAACAACAAAAAAAACCGAACCCAGTGTTATTGAGGGTGGGGGAAGAAACCAGACCCATTGCTGTTTCCATGTATTAGAATGTCCTGTGCATGATTTATAGGGCTCACACGAGTTTACTCTAGCTTATTTCAACAGAATAATAAGGGTAATAATTCTCCAAGCTTTCAGATCAAAATAGATGCTGCTCTCTGGTTCCAACCCAGCTGAAAACTAGTCCAGAATTAATCTTAGAAATAGAGAACAGCAGCCAAAAAATGCCAGGTCGGAATGACTTGCTGTTCTGCTCTGCCAGGGCCTACATTTCTTTCTAGTAGGTGACAGGGAATGAGCTTGGAAGAGCAGAGCAGGTTTGAATCCCGTCTTACCCTTAAGGGGCTGTACAACCCGAGATAGCGAATTTCCTCAACATGATGCTTCCTCAGCTGTACAATGTGGCTCCTTTAGGGTGTCTGGCAATCACATTAAGGAGACCTAAGGGGCAGTGCTTTTCACGTAATCATAGCTACAGAACTACAGAAAAATTCAGAGAAAACTGCAAGGTATGGCAGGATGTATTGTCTGAAATTATCTGATGCCCAACTCTTGACAATAGATGACAGAATTACCCTTCCACAGTCCCAAAGCTGTCAGACTATGTCTGACTTCCTGTGGCTGATGGAACTGTCATTAATGACGTCAATCACTTCCCAACTTGTTTGTGAGGAGCCAGGTTTTTTGCCACCTTTTGTCATGAGATTGGCGGAGTTCCCGCCACAGGCAAACCACAAATATCACGTGACTTTTCTCCCAACTAAAATACTTGGTCATTTGTCAACTGTATCATTACCTTATCCTGCTAATCAACTACTAAAAAACAAAAGCAAAACAAAAACCCCACCCTTTCTTAACCTATAGCTAACAGTACATACCCTTATCTAAAAACACTCAAGTTGTTGGGGAAAGGTTAGAATAGGGGCATAACAAGATTAATCTTAGCACCAGTAGAATAAACAAACTGCCCGTGGACAGGTTTAGCCTAAGTCCCTTTCCTACAGATCTAGCTCAAACGGCTGGAAATAGTGAGTTTGTCAACACGCTACTGTCACTTTAACAACTGTATTCAAGAGCGTGTCCAGAGGGACAAGCGGCAGCACAAACTCAAGTGCCCAGGCCCCTCCAGAGCTTCCTACTCACTGCCCTCCACTTGCTCCCATCAGCTACACATCCGTGTTACTTGTTTAGTACCAGTTTTCTATTTTCTCTGCCAATATAGGGCCTGCTTCAAGGTGGGACTGAGAATGATAATGAGTACACAACAGAACCCAACCTGGCCAAAATATCCTGGTGATGTATACTTCATTTCCCTAAATGCTACCTGCTGAGACTTCTGGATTCCCATTACTATAGCAATACACTTTACTAGGAGTGACACACAACCTTCAAAAAAGTGATACGGTGTAATGTCAGTGTGCAAACACTGTTTACAGAGCACTTTATCTGTGGTATCAACAGTGACTTTGATATACCTAAATGGGATCTTCAGTTAGGGCTTGTTAATTGCCAGTAGTATCATAAATGAATTCTTATTTGAAGTACAATTTTCAACTGGCTTTGATACAGTTTGCACATAATCATTTCATTGGTTTGATAAAGTTCCTCTAACTGTGCATACTCAATTCTACTTTGCCATCTACAGTGTTATCACTTATGGAAAGAATATGACCCATGGGACATTCCTACTAGAAACACTTTTTTTCAGCCACTTTTTAAAATAACCTACAAAGAAGGGATTTGGAGATTACTTGCATTTTTTTGAAATCTGACCTTTAGGGTACACCTACAAAATAGAAGTACTTATTTCTACCTCATAAACTGAGGATGAAAATGAGGTAGAGATTAAAAAGGCACTATATGCTTATAATAAACAATATCAAGAGAAAAATCTGCTTACCCACAGAAATACTCTATATTCTTAAAGTACATTGGTACCACATAAAGCATCCAGGTACTAGAGGTTAGAAAAGCTTTTCAAACACTAGAACTTTATACCACCTTTGTTACACTACATTGTTTTTAAATCTTTAATTAAATTCCAACAAAGGGTTTATCAGCCACATTACATACCATGGTTAGTTTTCAATAAACGAGTTTGCCTCCTGTCTACAGATCAGTGTAAAGGAAACGAAAAAATAAAAACATACCAGGCAAAGAATTTTATTAATCTTTGTTTCAAACTTTATTCCCAGGCTTCTCCAGCTTAATTGGCTGCAAAGAATAAATCGTATATAAGCAAAAACTGAAAAGAGCTGCAGTGTCCAAGGGGCTTGGGCTTAAAAAATATTAGAGATCTAGATTTTTATCAGATCCATAAACAAAAAACAATTTTAAAAAGCAGTCATAATATAAAATAGCAGCTCCCAGTAACTTCTCCCAAGTTATATCTTTTTCAGAAGCTGACTCAGTTCAGTTTGCCTCATTCTTAGAAGCTTCATCAAAATTCTCCACAAGATCTAAGGGGGGGAAGAAAAGGGTAGAAAGTCTGAAAAAAGTCAAATCCATAAATTATCAAATCTTAATAGCAGATAAGGAAATGCTCTCTGACTTACATATTATTTCAATGAGATCACTATTTGGTACATTGAGAAGTGTAGGTTTTTAGGCATATAATATAAAATAGTTACTTTGACATTGATATAAGCACCATGCTCAAAGAATATATACACAACCTTTCCATTCCCTTAAAATTTAAAAATGCAAAACACTGGTTAATATGGGAAAGCAGGACCAAACAACACCACGAC
This sequence comes from Cuniculus paca, assembly GCA_004365215.1. Lineage (NCBI taxonomy): Eukaryota > Metazoa > Chordata > Mammalia > Rodentia > Cuniculidae > Cuniculus > Cuniculus paca. The sequence continues at coordinate 4,650 of RJWT010037143.1, read as the reverse complement.
ACAACTGTTCAGTGTTCTTAGGTGCCTATGAACTCATTTATGCAAAGCGACAATATTTATGAATCTAGCAATTCTTCTGCCCAATATATATTTGCTTTACCACAAGGTGATGTAATAATAGATTTAAATAATGTCTCTATGACATCTTGTAGATTCATGGATTTCAAATAGGAAATGAAGGTCATGTGTGATCACCAGATAATGTTATTTAGGTCCTAAGTAAACAATATTCAGTATTTAAGGTTAGATACCTGTATCTCTTTGGGATCTCAAACACAAGCCAAGTCTAGAAATGTTAACTCCTAGCTATTGAACAATTATTTTTCTCATTCTATGTCCCCCTTCCTCCAGCCTCAGCCCCTTTTAACCTATAGCCCCTGCCCCAGCAGCCTTTTTCTGTGAACATTTGTTGTTCTCCCTTGCTAAGAGTCTCCAGGTTAACCACGAGTGAAGGCTCCTACCTGGAACTTCATCATCATCATCCTCTCCAGTAGCAAGTGGTGCCTTTCCATCCACAGCTGTGAGAGAGAAATACAATTTAACTTCTGCATTTCTCTAGGTTTTCAATAAACATTAAAAGAACAGACGAAATGCCCAAGTGTTATTACAACTTATGTTCCTGATGAGAAGTGACACTTGAGATTTCACCTGTAGTGCCATTAATAACATGATACTCTGATGTGTAGGAATACTCAAATAACAGTAATAGCTAACAAAATAAATTCCACGCCCCCCCTTTCAATCCCTCTGGCCCACCACAGACCTGGATACAGTGTGAGGTCAGTAGGAAGCATTAGGGACAAAACCCACATACCAAATTCTGGTAAGACTTATTTGGGGAGGCAAACAAGGGTATTTTCTTAAATAATCTTGTTTGTACATAGTGAAAGTCTCGAAAAAAATTTACTGAAATAAAGTGATTAAAAAACTAGAAGTATTTTTGAATGGTAAGCAGCCACTTTATCACACAAAAATGTTAACTACATGAGTTGTGAGACGTTGCAGTACCAGCCTCTCATGGGTATAGGTGGAGTATTTCAAAAGACTACCTTTGTTCTGAAAGGTAAGATGGCCTAAAATCCTTTAATACTTCTCCAAGTAGCAGTATAAATTGAGACAGAGTTCACATCTAGAAAAACATGGGTGACTAAATAGGAAGCTATACACTACAACTGCCTTGCTTCTGCATTCCTGTTCTTCAAAATTTTAAGCAAAAAAACTTCAGCATGAAGTTGTTATATCCCAATACACTCTCTTTGGCACTGAACAAAACCCCTATTGAACTGTAATTAAAAATATCAAAAGATTACTGGCAATACTGTGATAATACGACTGAAAAAACCGTAACTACAGTCAATGACAATTTGCTGTACTTTGAAATAAAGATCTCAACACAGAAATGATAAATGAGGGAAATGCTAAGTACAATAGTATATTTTTAAAATCACATCTAAACTGTATGTAATTACCAGGAAAGCTCAAAATTACCATCTTCATCATTTCCAACTAATAAAAATAACAAATCTTAAATCTCTCACCCAAAGCAAGTTAGCCAAATTATCATAAACGTCAAGAATACTTGCTTAAAATAATTGGTTTTCAGTAGGCGTTCCAAAGCTAAAGAGTCACCAAACTGTGCTGCTGGGTGAGTAAACCCCAATGAAGCCAACAGGAAACTCACATTGTTTAGGCAGAGCTTCAGCCAGTCTCCTTAAACTAGTCAGGCTGTCTGCACCAAGCTGGTTCAAGATGCTGGGTAGCATTTCTGTCAGCTGTTTCGTCTCAGCATGGCCTGTAATGGTGAAAGTGTTTGCTGCCAGAGATGCCTGAACTTTTGGGTTGTTGAAGTGGATAACTGTTCCTTGGTTTGTAAACATATTCACCTATGAAGAAAAAAATTAAATTAGCAACACACACGAAAGTTTCCTTTAAAACCGAGTGTTTTATGAAACAAACATTGATGTCTACATAACTAATCTAGTATTTCATTTTGAAGTACTGGTAAAATTCCGTCTGGAAAGGAACGTGCCATCAAATAGCTTTCACACTAGCAATCCCTTGGATATTCGCTAACAGGGTAGAAACACAATTAAAGAACTTTAAACTCCGGTGTGATATGACTAAGAGTTTAAAAAAGAAAAAATAAAAAGCATGAACATATAAAATTTTTCTAGCCACACCTTACTAAAAAGACAATTTGACACTTACCTCTTCAATGCCAGAGATATTGTTTACCCCTAACTTCTTTAATGAGAACTGAAGTTTTTTATCATCTGCTGTGGCTGTTCTATGAACCACCTTCTTCTTTCTGCGAGCAGTTCCCTGATGTGAGAAGGAAAAGGCAAACAGCAATTTTAGGCCATAACAAATACTTTCAAAATGGGAAGTTTCTAATTGTTTCTGATCTTTGGTTCTGTGTAAGGAAATTATCATTACCACAAACGATGTAGTTAAGTTGCCAAGCTAAGATAAAAATGGACCCTGAAACAGGAAGAATCATATAAAAATCCTTCGTAACTTCTAGCTTTGTCAGATATTTTAAAAAGTGATCAAAGAGGTGGCATGTGTCAGCCTAACTTAAACTTCATTAAGTTCCACATCTAGAATCAACCTTTTGTTTTAAAGAAAAATAAACATCTAAAATAATATTTACCAGCAAAATAATATGAAACAATCAAATGAATTTATACATAGACTTATGAACCACTGAGAATATAAACCTGAATTTCTTTTCTTAAGCTACAAGGAACCTGACATGGTCTGCCAGGCCCCTAATATGCTGCTCTTGACCGTCTCTCTTCAACCAAATAAACCTCTCTGCTATTCCTTAAACAGGCTAACCAGACTATAACCACCAATGTAAAACAGCAACCTCCTCATTGTCTGTCCTGGTTTACTTTCATAAAACTTATTACCATAAGACAAATACAAGCCATTTTATTATTTGTCTCCTACCACTACAGTGAAAATTCTCTGAAGGCTCCTATTTTGCTTACTGCTATAGATGCAGTGTCCAGCTTGCTGAAGACACTCAAAGGAAAAGCTACAACCCAGCTACCTCACTGTCCCAACCTCTATCCCAATTCTTACTTTTTTCTTTACTTTCTTTTGAGACAGGATCTTGCTTTGAAATGCAGGCTAGCTTCAAACTCATGGTGAGTCTACTGCCTCAGTCTCTCAAATGCAGGATTACAGGCGCGTGCCACCACACTCCACCCATGTCAAATCACTCGTATCTCCATTTTGAAAATACTCCCACTGTATTTGGTCTATTACACTGTGAAAATAGATTTGCTGCCCAGTCCTAATCCTCCTGCCTCAGTTCCCAGAGTCCTGGGATTATAGGCCTTCCCCACCACACCTGGTTCAACTTTACACTTAAATGGTATACTTTCATGATTAAACTAGTAAAAGCTTAATTCTAGTTGAACTGAAGAAACTACCAGTAGATTAACACACATAAACACACACACAGGTTACCAAATCTCCCCAGTTTGAATAATCACCCTTAAGTGGTCATGTAGACACCTGGCTGAGCCACAAAAACAAAACCACCAAAACTCTTGCAGATTCCACACATTTCACAAATAGAAAGGTCAATTTACTTAACGAAGTTAATTGTAGTAGTAATGTGCACTGAAGCACTGAATGTCCACTGAAACTGCACTGGACCGGATGGTTAAAAAGACCAATAATGAGAACCTATACAATGGCCCACAAAGAATACATGAGTTTTTCTGGCACCAAAAGGCTAGTCTGTAATTGTTAAAAAGGTCAAATACCTAGTGTTGTTAATGCGCAGGTGGGGATCTTGAAGACTACTGGTGTCAGCAAAGGAAAAAGAAAAATCAGGATATTCACCCTGGCAAGCCCCGTGATTTAACAATGCTGCATCTTATTACCGAATCTAAGTTAAACTTCTGGCTATCTTACAGCACTCTACTTGAATGCTTAAAGCTGGAAAGTTTTAACAGGTAGTAAATCTGTATTATGGAAGCTTCTTCACAAGTTCTACCAAGTAAAGACATGCTGTGTTTCAACAAGCTGCCTGCCACACCTTATTAAACAGTAGGAATGTGCTAACAATACAAAACACAACTGAACTGCTTTCAGAGAACAATCCAAAGGCCAAGTTCAAAAAAGCATACCCCGGAAGAATACCCACCTGAAAAAACCAATTAACCAAAAACTGATAATTGTGAAGTCAATTACCTCAGTTTTAGCATAATTAAAAAGTCAGAACAGAAAAACATCTGCTTAAGTAGTATATTCAAATCCAACATCACTGGTCTTTAACTCCAAAATATAACTGTAAGGAATCTATCTTTCAAATATCCTTGAAAACATACACTATAGTCAGGTGTGATAGTACACACCCTTAATCCCAGCACTGTAGGAGGTTGAGGCAAGAGGACTGTAACGTCAAGCCCAGCTGGGGTAATTTTGTGAGACCCTGTCACAAAAAAAAATGTAAAAAGGGGCGGAGGTGGGGGCTGGATGGGGATGTAATTCCAGTGCACAAAGCTCTAGGTTTAATTTCCAGTCCCACACACAAAGAAAAAGGCTGAGGAAGTGGCTCAGCAGTTGAGTGCCTACCTACCACGTGTCAGGACCTAGGTTCAAGACCCAGCATGGCAAAAAAAAGAAAAG
>RJWT010037142.1:0-13115 GCA_004365215.1 Cuniculus paca | reverse complement strand
GGGGCTTACCTGGCTGCATGTCCCTGCTCCCGCTGGCTGCCAGGAAGCAAGCCTCCTATTGTTGGGGGCCAGTGGGCAGCGGTGGATCTGCCTTTTCTCTCTGCCACAGCTCTTGTCCACAGGGAGCTCTTTCCTGGGGATGGGACCGGGAAGCAGAGGCAAATGCTCTGGTTCTCTCTGCCACACCACCTGGCCGGGAGCTCCTTCCCACAGCAGGGACCCATGTTAGTAGAACTTTCTGCCATGGTGTGACAATCGGAAGAAGTCTCCATGCACTGGTGAATGCCCCAGAGGACAAAATTGCCCCTGGTTGAAACCATGGATAGGAGGGCTAACAGTCACTTAACATATGTGAAAGAACCTTTATTCTTGGTATAAAACTCTCAGGCCCAAATATCTGAGGCTTTGACTTAGCTGATCGGTAACATCTAAAGCTTCTCATTTGAGGAGTTATCACTTTTCAACAGCATTCAGAGATACAGAAATATGTAAGTACAGTTGTGCTTACTTATTAATAGGGCTGTCTTCTGAGTAAGGTATCCATATGCAATTTCATCCTTGTACAAACACCATAGAGTATAGTTACACACACTAAGAAGGCTATGAGATCCCTAGGTGAACTACTTTTATGAGACCACAGCCATATCATTATGCAATGTGTTGAATATTTAGAGAGGCAAAGATGTTCCTCATGCAGGGTGTACACCTCCTTTATGCTGCACACTGGCTCCTCACAGAGTGTGGGCACACAATGTGCTCTCAGAGAGCAAACGCATGATTGAAAAAATGAATGAATGAATGAATGAATGAGAAGGTATAACAGAAAGCTAACTGATGTAAGGAGATAGGAATTTTTCCCTTGGCTGTCTTTATGTTCTACACCAGATCTCCCTTTCCTACATGAAGTACTGCAACAAACATCTTAGTAACCAAAGACCAGCAATGCATTTGATTCTAAAAGAAAACCCCACTGAGCTTCTGAAAGGGTACTTAAAAGGCTAGGAATCCAGTGTGATACTTTGGGTTTTTCATCCATTGTTTTACAATAAATAATGCTTCTATGTTGAGAATGAAATCAACCTAGTGGCCCTCCTCTGGAATGCAATGTATACCAGGGAGTACAAGTATAAGACTTGACTATGATACTGCCCCTTCTCTCTATAGTTTTGGGAAAAAGAGTTTAAAGTGGGTCAGCAGACAGTATTATAAGATGCACATGTCTCAGAGAAAGCTCCCACTCAGATTGCATTTGCATTTCCAGGGCTGCCTGGTGTCTTTAAATTCTTTTTCCAGAGCAGTAATTCAATATGCCATCTTCTATTGTGGTTGGCAAAGACTTCCTAAATAACTTCTTTTATGGCGCTGAAACTTGACCTTGTAATATTGTTTTTGGAAAATTCTTCTTAAGTCTGAAATCATTTGGCTTTCAGTTTGAAAATATCATCTTTATGCTGTACAAATAAACAAACTTCTGACAAAATACCCCTCATCTCAGTGGGCTCCAACTTTTCCAAAAGAACAAAGTTGGGGCCTGTAGGAGGCTGGGGATGGGCAGCTGCTAATGTTTCAATTGTGCGGGATGTGTTTTTACTGCTATAGAAGTGAGCAGAATATCCCCACTGGTCCCAATTACCATGGCCCTTCATTACTGGGTCCTGCCAGCACCTCATCTCTTCTGGGAGGGAAATGCTTGCTCACAAAGCTATTCACAGCAGTACTGTTTGGCTCCCACAGATAAAACTCCAATAGGGACCTTCTACTTACTGGAAATCACTCTTTCCAACTCAGGGGAGAGATTGCTCTCAACCACTTTAAATGGCACCCTGTGCTCAACAGGCTAAGGAAAAAAAGAGGAGTTAATCATTCCTTGCATGGATCAGAATTGGACAGGATGCAAAGACTGGGGGTGAGGAGGGCTTTGCGAAAGCACTGGGGATATAAAGAGTGATTTCAAAATCCACTAGTGATCTCAAAATCCTCCTGTCAGAAGCCTAGCGCTTCATGACCCAGCTGGTGCCTCTTATTCTCTCTGTGTCCAGCGCCCCAAAGCTCCTGACCTCACCAAACAGGAAGTGTTCAATGATGAGAAAGACCAGAAGATAATCAGTCCCTGATCCCTAAAGATTTAATCCCCAGATGCAAAGTTGGGGAGAATAAGACATACGAACAAATAACAACAGAAATAAGACGGAATATGATGGATGGTGTTGATGTCAAAACAGTTCTGGCATCCCATAAGATGAGAACGCATATTCATTTTGTGCAGGATGAAGAATGATTTTGTAAAATATGAAATGGATCTTGAAGAATAGATTGAATCTGGATGGAAAGTGATGTATATATGAGTAGGGGAGGGAAGACAATATTGCATGAGATAGAGAAAATGAACAAAGCAGAAATGTGGGGAAGTGCTCAGGAGTGGGAAAGAGAGCAGGCAGAATTTGACTTTGTGCTTGGATGCCGTGTGATTTGGAACCCATTTAGCAGCAAGAAATTACATCAGTTATTTGAACAGGGAGAAAGTAATATAAAAAAGAGTGACCTACATTATAAAACTGAGGATCAGATAATTAAAAAGCATGACTGTACTGGGCTATGCTACAGCCTGAAGCAGAAAGAAAAGTTGTGGTCCCTTAAATACATGATTATATACATAAATGTTCAAGGAGAATTTTTCCAGAACATTAAAGTGGTTTACAACTTAGGTATATTGAGTTTCACAATGTTACTTTAAGTTTGAATACATTATTTATACCAACAGTTAACTAATTAACTTCATATCAGCTTAAGCTACGTAAAAATTACTCAAGATTTTCAGACATGGAAATTCTGTTAACTGGAAATGAAATAAGCAACAAAATAGATTTTGAAACTATTACTGATGACTTAGTTTCTATTAAAACCAGAAGCTTCAGGCCCCAGTAAGGCTTGGCGTGGACTAGTTTCTATTAAAAATTTCAATATTTTGTCCATAATAGATTTTTTTGGTATTCAATGTTGATTTTTAAAAGTACCATATCAGAACATAACTTATCTTTTTCATGAGTATCTCGTTATGCCCTTAAATATTGTGTGCGAGGTCTTACTGACATTAGTTGGTGAAAAGGTAAAAGGAGAACTCGAAGCATATATAGGAACAGATAGCAGGTGGGAAGCACACCCTTTTAGTGAAAATATGAATCTCGAGATTTTTTTGAATGAAACAAGCAGGAGAGAGTCAGCCCCTTCTTTCTCCTCTAGCTCTGCAGTCTCACTCTACCACCACCTACAGGTAAAATCTAACAAGGAGCCTGTAGGCAAAACAAAAAAGCTGACCACAGAGTCCTAACCAAGAATCAAAAAGCCCACTATAGAATGGTGGGTTGCAAACTAAAAGATAATAACCTAATAACTAGCCCAGAAAAGACTGCCCCAGAGTTGAAGCTTCAAAGATAAATAGGACGATAATAACCATTTCTTGAGCATCATTTGTAGTGTCATATAGTTAGTACAGGAAGATACCTGGGTGCAAAACTCATTTAATCTACCCAAAGCCCACTCATAGTCACTATGCCATTGATAATGGGGGTCAAAGACATCTTAAGGAAAACAGAGGAGGGCTAGACAAAGAAGAGAAAAGTGACATGGCATATACTATGGTTCAAAACAAGAATGTGCCCAAAACATTCAGAGGCAGGCATTGGAGGGTAATTGAATTGTAGCAATGGTACTACTGCTCCATTGCTGTTGGAAGGTGGGATCTGGTCAGACAAGACAGGTCACTAGGGGTCTGAGTGGGAAGGTATATTCCCTCCCCAGATGCTCGCTTCTCACTTGAATTCCTGGCCACCATCATGTGAGCAGGCCAATCCACCATGCTGTTTCTGCCTTGGAGCCACCAGCTATGGACTGAAACCTCTCAAAACTGAGAGCGCAAATAAACCTCTTCTTCTAATATCTCTTCCTTCAAGATGTGAGTGTGGATTATTTTATCCCACCCATGAGAAAGTGACTAAGGCAACACGTGATGAAAACAAGAAGCCTATTGTTAGTGTGATTAACAGTGTAAAATTATTTTATGGGTCAGACACTTTACTAAGTAGTCTACAGAAATTATTTTACTGGATCCTTCTAACAGTTTCTTTAATTCCCACTTCATAGACAGTGAAACTAAGCCATAGAAAACAATTTAATGTGCTCACGGTCATGCAGCTCACGAATGAAAAAAAAAACAGTAAAAACACAGACATTTTGATTCCAAAATCCTTGCCTTTATTCACAAGCGATGTATTCCTCTTGCAGAATATAAACTTTGAGTCAAAATAAATATGGAACGATTCACTCATGAAGGTCATCATAAGATACACAGGTAGTATCCTATGGAAGACAAGGCTACTACACACTTTATAGTATCAGTTTTGTATTTTGGTCACCTCACACTGAGTCCAATTTATAAAGTAAAAAACATTTTTTTTTGTACCTAGAATCAAACTCAGAACCTTGTGTTTGCCAGGCAGGCACTGTGCCATTGAATTATATCCCTATCCTTGGAGGGCAAATCTTAAATGCACAAACAGGAATTAGAGAAACCATTTAGAAAGCTATTCCAATGGTTCAGACGAGTAGTTTGGATACTAAGTGTTGAGAATAGGACATGTACTTAAGAGACAAGAGACATTTAAGACACTGTTAACTACAGATGATAAGAACAAGGAAGAATCAGGAGTTTCCCATTCTACTTTTGATTAGAATGCCATTCATTGATAAAAAGCAAACCAGGAATGGTCTAGTGGAACAGTCTATTTACTTTTTACATTTGAGTTTTATGGAGTTTTGATCATATCTAAAAGGGTGAGGTAAGATAGCTTGGTTATGGCTGGTGTCTCAGTCCTTGCTGTGCTGCTATAACAGTATACTACAGACTTGATTGTACAGGTATTTATTTCTCACGGTTCTGGAGGCTGTGAAGTCCAAGGTCAAAGGGCTAGCACCTTTCAGACAGCCTTGATGCTGCATCATACCATGGAGAAAGAGCATAGAGAAGGCAGGAAAAAATGCAAGCAATCCAATTTGCAGTCTGAAGCCCTTTTCTGATTGGCTTTAATCCATTTGTGGGTGTGGAGAGCCCTTGCCCCGAACACCTGTCGTCAGACACCGTTTTCCAACACTGTTGCCTTGAGGATTAAGTACCTAACACTTGTTTGAGTTGGAGGGGACACATTAAAACCACAGCATTAGTTAAGGAATTTTAACACCCTTTTACTGAAAATATGGATCTCAAGATTTTTTTGAATGATAGAATATTATGACCTTAACAGCACTCATTCGGTTCATTCAGTTCATTCAATTCAAAACTGCCTCTTTTTGAAGTAGTTACTCAAGTACATAGCTCTGGACTCTAAAATCTGTAAAAATGTACCTTGAAAGAAATGTGTCTCAAAACTAACTTAGAATATGTCCCATTCAATTCATGGTACTAAAAATAAATAAATAAATAAAATATGTCCCAACACTCATATTAATGATCTAGTGAGCAAAAAAGCTAGCAACAACCCAACTGGGGCTGTGAAGGGTCTGATATTTTACCCTGCTTTCAAGCCAATGAGTCATCCTGTCACCATTCCATATATTCAGGCAGAAGACTCAAGACTTCCAAGTCAGAGACAAAGGGCTTTATTAATCATGGCATCCGCAGTAGTCAGAGAATTGGAATTTGCATGAGTTCTTCAAACCCTAATTCCCACAGGGAAATGTAAAGAAAGTAAGAGGATAGCTACATAAGCAATGGAGTGTGTTTTTTTAAAAAAGCAGGGGGAGGATTCCAAGTACAAGGAACCCACATATTTTTAATGAGCAATGGGTAAACTTTCTACTTTGCTCCAGAGGGAGATGCTGTCCTTATCTTCCCAAATAAGCAAATCTTCCCTTTCTCTGGTAAAAGACCCTATTTCTATCTTGTATCTGCACATCCTTGAAAAAAATAGCTCAAAACAAAGGCTGCTCTGCTCTAATATGTCCAGAAACATGCACAATCTATGGAGAATTGCCTCCTAACAATTAAATGTTTTTATGATTTTCAACTGACTTTGTAGAACTCTTGACTCTAACTTGGCAAGTGCATAACACAAAATATTTGAAAGCATAAAACATAAGGAGAAAAAATTAAGGAGCCTGAACAAATAGCATGTACAGCAATACCTCCAGCAAACAAACTAGGTGAGCCAAACTCACTTAGAAATAGGGGCCATTACAAATACAGACTCTCACACATCAACCTAGTGGTACTTGGTTGAGAAGAGAGAAATAGGAGACCAAGAACAGACCACAGAACAGACACCACTTATCTCCAGAAGAAAGACATAAAGGATTTAGAGAGCGGTTCATTTGCATGTGGCGGCTGACATTTGCAGTTCTGTCTGCCGCAGAAGAATACACCAAAATTGGAGACTGGTGATTCATATCCTGACTGCAAAGACACTGCAATGAAGAATCAGGGACTAGAATGAGTTTTAATGAGAGGCAATAATCCCATCTTGCATTCACACTTAACTATCTGAAAGAGTTTTTACATTTATCATCTTACATGCATTCAATCAGCCAGAGCTCAACATAATGAGAGAATACAAGAAGCTCCTGGGGAGCTGAGAAAAAAAGAGCACCCCCCCTCCCTACACAACCTCAAACTTACACTGGAAATAATGTTGCTAGGCAACAAGTAACTCTTCCGTGATGTTCTTGCTTTCCAAAGCAGAAAAATATCAGGTTGGAAGCTCAGGATAGAGAAGACTGGTTTGCTTGTTTGGTGGTAAACTTGTCTACATCATAATGGGTTTTTGAGCTAGTTCCAAGGAAAGTTATGGGTCTGAGGCCCTCACACATATCAAAGTTCAGAGGTATTTTTGAAAGCTTATCTAGTGTTATCCCTTGTGTCTAGATGTCCCCCCCGAAACCTCATGCAGTCATAGAACCTTTTCAGAGATGACTGACTCTAGAGCGTGTGATTGATTCGTGGTGCAATGCTGGGATTAAGGGTGGGTGATTTCTGGATCAATCCACTGACTGGATCAGCCCTGCTCTAATCCCAGTAGACTGGATCCAATATAAGGGACAGAAAGAGGATTGTCACTCTTCCCTTTGTCACTTTGCTACAATCTGTGCTTCATGAACTGTTCTTCTCTGCCAAGCCAGCCTGCCTTGGAACTGGCTGATTATGAACCGAAACTTTTACAAACTGTTAGCTGAATAAACTTTTTCTCCCTTAACTTTGGGCATCAGGTATTTTGTCTTAGCAATGAGAAAAGTTTCCAGGTAGCTATAAAATGTATTTTGCCATTCAGAAATCATCAATCAAACATAACTATAGCACAGTCTTGTGTCACAGAACTTGACCAGAACTTGTGTCACAATGCTGAAGCGATACAACACACGACAAAGACTTGCAGTACCTGTCCAAGTTCGTTGTTGCTGCTGTTGTTTCATTAGGAAAGAACAAGTTGAAAAACAAATTAGGGTTCTTTAGGCTATGAACTACTTAAAAAATAAGAAAAGTGCATATTGTGCCAACTCAAAATATTCATAAATACTAAACATAGTGCATTAGAAAATATAATGAGGAGTAACAGACATGTTAAGTGTAAGCATTGGTTTACTTTATTTTTATATATTTTATATATTTTTATATATGCCCATTTGCCTTTCAAGTAGGCATTTCTTTTCAAAATAAAATCATGAAATCATTCAACAGTGAATTCTCCTAGAACATTCTATTTCATACAAAAGGAAGGTGAAAAATTAATTCATTAATTCAACAATAATATGTGAATGCTAGTGAGTGCCAGGCAGTGCACCAGTTGTTAGAGGTTATTATAATGAGTCGCTAGACAAAGTCAGCTTTTGATAAATCCAGTCTAGCACAGGAGAGATTGAGAACATTAACAGACAAAGAAACAGGTAAATAGTTACAAAGTGTAAAGTTTTATGGGGGAAACAAAGAAGCTTCCACAATGATTAGATAACGGTTAGTATGGACTTAGCAAAATTAAGCCCTGGAGTCTCAGGCAGAATGGTGACAATTTGAGTCCAGCGATGAGGCTTAAGGGTGTAAGACAATAATAACTTGGCACCGAAGGAGGCTTGGGTGGTTTACCCCATTGCAGGTGCAGGAAGCTGTCGGAAAAGTGGACTGTGTGGGGTGCTTTTTGTGAACTTTCCTATTTGAGAAGCAAATTATCATCACTATGAGGCTCCGGTTCAGCTGCAGGAGCAGTAACCCCACAGCAGAGGGTTACGAAGCCTCCTCAGCTCTATGAGGAAGTGACAACAGCGAGGTTTAGGCAGGGCCATGCTACACAGCCCACGCAGATGATCTACAGGTTCCAGGACAATGCGGTAGTGTGTGGAGGCTCAGTTTCACCAAGGCTGTAAGGACCACACTGCACAGCAAGGATGTGAGACCCATACCTCGAAAGCCGATAGATTTAATACTATCCCAATCAGAGAACTACAGAAAACAGTCCTAAAATTCATACAGAACCAGAAGAGAGCCAGAAAAGCAAAAGCAATCATGGGCATCAAGAGAACAACAGGAGGCATCACAATTCCAGACCTCAAACAGACATGACATAAATAGACATGTGGATCAGCGGGACAGAATAGAAAATGAAGACACAATCTCAGGCAGTCAGTTAGCTGATCTTTGACAAAGAGGTCCAAAACATACATGGGAAGAGAGATAGCCTCTTCACCAAATCATGCTGGGAAAATTAGCTATCCACATGCAGAAGATTGAAGCTAGACCCATGTCTCTCCGCATGTACTAAACTAAAATCGAAAGAGTTCAAAGATCTAAATGTCAAAATAGAAACAATCTGCTGGAAGATAAAATAGGTAAAACTTTTGAAAGCATATGAAGGACTTTCTGAACAGAACTCCAATTGCACAAGAAATAGCACCAAGAATCAGTGAATGGGATCATATCAAATTTAAAAGTTTCTGCCCAGCAAAGGAAACAAATAACAAAGTGAAGAGGCAGCGTATAGAATGGGAAAAAAATTTTGCCAGTTATTCTTCAGACAAGAACTAATAGCTAGAATGTATAAAGAGCTAAAAAAAAAATTAAACCTTCCCCAAAATAGACCAAATAAAAACTGGGAACTGAAATGAATAGATATATCCCAGAAGAAGTACAAATGACCAATAAATACATTTAAAAATATTCAACATCTCTGGCCATAAAAGGTGTAAATTAATGCTAAGATTTCTTCTTTGCCAAAAAGAATAGCTATTGTCAAAAAATATCAATTAATAACAAATGTTGGCAAGTCTCTAGGGGAAAAGAAACTCTTGTACATTGTTGATGGAAATGTAAACTAGTATGATTACTATGGAAATTAGCATGAAGATTCTTGAAAAAACTAAAACTAGAAATTCCTTTTGACTCAGCTAGTACCCTTCAAAAGCTATCTTTCTAAATGCGTTAAAGACATCATATTACAATGAGGTATGCATATCCATGTTTACAACAGCATAATTCATAATAGCTAAATCTTGGAAGCATCCCATCTGTCCAACAACTAATGAGTGGATAAGGAAAAGGAAGTATTTCTACACAATGGAGCACTAGTCTGCCATAAAGCAGGATAAACTTGAATCATTTGTAAGAAAATGGGTGCACCTTGAGACCATACTGTTAAGCAAAGTGAATCAGATTCACAAGCTTAAATATCACATGGTTACTCTTACATGAGAAAGTGAAATATAAATAAATAGCAAAATAATATATAGATAATAAGAAGTAGAAAGATAGATCTTTTGCAAAAGAGAAGGAGACCAAGACATGGAGAGAAAGAGGAGGGCCAGAAGAGGAAGAGAATGAAGGTGTGTTATGTGCATGCCCCAACTCCACACAAGGAACTTAATTATGTACTGCAAACATGAATCAATAAAAATAAAAACTAAAAAATAATAAATAGGCCCATGGCCCAGTAGAACATAGATAGACCCAAAGGAGGATAGGTAATGTTTGTCATGTTTTAGAAATTAAGAACAGAGAATATAAATTAACTTTGGGACAAAGGGATCAATTACTCTTGTAGACACTTACTGAACGAAATGCAGAAGTGTATCACATAAACGAAATTTTTGTGTAGAGAAAGATTGAGAAATGGGGCCGGGTTTCAGTCTACAAAGGACACTAAAACATGAATGGAGGAATTAAAACTCCATGAGACATGAACTAGATAAAGTACTTGGCCCACATCTCTGAGGATGCTCCCTGCGACAGGGAAGAATGTCCCACAGTTGCTGTTTCTAGGAAAGGAGACCGAATGAGGCCCAGTAACAGCCTTCTGAAGTGAGCAGACAGATGTGGTAACAAGTACTGTTTATTTGGCTACATGGATTAAGCAAGCTGAAGTCAAAGCTGAGATTCTTGGAAAAATAACAAAAAGCTGACCACAGTCCTCAGCCATCCTTCCTTTTCTTTCAGCACAGCACTTCGCCTCTCCTTTTTATCCCCATTGGAAAACACTTAAATAACTTTTGTTTGGAAGACTTTTGTTTGGAAGAATATAAGCATATTATTCTGCATGTACAATAGTATTCAAACGTCCTCCTGGCTCTGTCTTGGGGCAGCTCATTTTCACATCCAAACGGCATTCTTTAAGCCCGTGAAAGGCTACTCCAAGCACTAAGCTGGCTAAACGATGGAGTGTTTATTCCTTTCCCAGCCCTTTACAGTCTGAAGCAGAGATTACTAACACACTTCATTTGGAGGTATATAAAATGACTCTTTTGAGGAAACAAGGAACAACAGATTGAGCAAACATCACAGACACATAGGTCACTGATAACTTTTACATGATCTCTCTCTCAGGGGAATATTTTCTAATAATGAACAGCCTAAAATTAAGTCACACTTGGAGCCAGTAATTCCTGACTCACAGGCCCTCGAAATTCAAAGACCCAATCCAAAAATGGGCATCTGAGATGAAAACACACTTCTCAGCTGAACAAATACGAATGGCAAATAAATACATGAAAAAGTGTTCAGTATCATTGGTCATTAGAGAAATGCAAATTAAAACAACTCTGAGATTTCATCTCACTCCAGAAAGAATGGCCAGGATCAAGAAAACCACCAACAATAAATGCTGAAGAGGCTGTGGGGGAAAAGGAACACTTCTCCACTGCTGGTGGGAGCGTAGACTGGTGCAGCCATTGTGGAAATCAGTCTGGAGGTTCCTCAAAAAGCTAGGATTGGAAGTTCCATTTGACCCAGCTATTCTGCTTCTGGGCATATTCCCAGAAGAAGTGAAATCATCATACCACAGTGATGTATGTGCACTCATGTTCATAGCAGCACAATTTGTAATAGCCAAATCTTGGAAACAACCCAAATGCGCATCACTTGAGGAATGGATAAAAAAGAGGTGGTACTTTTATACAATGGAGTACTATTCAGCCATAAAGAAGGATCACATTGAGGCTTTTATAGGTAAATGTATGTGACTTGAGACCATACTCATAAGTGAAATAAACCAAACTCACATGTGTAAACACCACACCATCTCCCTAGTATAAGAAACTGAAAGACGCAGTAAGATACAAAATCCCTGATAAATATGGGAGAAAGGTTCTGAAGTACAATAATACTTTTATTCTTTGATTTGATTGGTTTAAGTCTGTTTTCTACTATTTGATTGCAATATGTGAGAGGATATGAGCAGCTTTTTTGAAGAAAACAAAGGACGTTAAGGTAGCCATTACTGATTGCTTATTGTCTGATTTGAAGGCCTGTAATGCTTTCACTCTTTTGTTTTATCTAGTTTTATAGTATTTTGTTTTGTTTGAGTTTATTGTGTGTGAATGTATGAACAACCATTTCAAAGAAAACAAGAGACAGTAGGGTAGCCATTGTTAAATTCCTGCTATTATGTTTTGAAGATCTGTATTGCTTGCAGTGTTCTGTTCTGAAATGCTATGTTGTGTTTGACTCTATTCTGTTTTGTTTTGTTTTGTTCTATTCTCTTTAAAATAAATAATAATAATAATTCATGATTCACTTAAGTGAGGATATTCAACTGGTTGATCTAAATTGCAGCCGTGCTATGACTAATCTCTTCCAAGGGACCCTGGGATGACCTGAAGAAAAGAGATATAGGGGTAGCACTGAAGAACAATTCTCTAGAAGAGCTGAGACTGATGAGTAATTAGTGCTGTGCAGGTTTCATTCTTGTCATCCTCTGTATCTAAATAAAGATGCCTGTATTCCAAAGTAAGAATGTTGAGGTAATAGTATTGTATGTCTAAGTAGCGCATGAGAATCAAATTATGCATGAGAGAAAAGCAAACATAACTTGTTTAGTAACCCAGATTTGACCATCTGTGTCACCAACTACATAGAACCAGGGGTCTCAGATGCCCACCTACAACATATACATGGCAAGTGACAAAATAGTTGTTAATAAATAAAACACAGGAAGATTCACCTGTAATTTCTTCCTACTACAGGCATTTGTATAAATCCATACAAGCCTGTAGTCTTCTATCATTTTTCTTTATTAATAGCTTTTTAAAATGCAGTGCCTTCAATATATTACAGCCAAGATATTGAACCAGCCTAGGTACCTGTAAACAGATGAATGAATAAAGAAGCTGTGGTATGTATGCACAATGGAGTATTATTCAACTATTACACAAAATGCTGTCACTTGCAGAATAATGGATGGATCTGAAGATTATCATGCTGAGTAAAATAAGCAGAACTCAAAAGACAAATGTCACATGTTCTCTTTATATGTGGAATCAAAAAGAGAGGAGAAGGTAGTATTATCTGACAAGAGGAAGGAAAGAAATGGGGTGGGTGGGTAAAGGGGGCATGAATGTACTTTACACACATTAACTCCACTGAAAAAATATGTGCAACTTGGAGGAGGGTGTGAGGTGGATGATGAAAACGAATGATGTTATGCGCATGTACAAATCTGCCAAAATGAAATTCATTAATCTGAATAATCAGTATGTACCAACAAAAAATGTGGGAGAAATGTTTTTAAAAATCAGCCTGTATAGGTTAAGAATGAATCTTCATTATTTATTTTCCCTTCATCCACTCCTCCCACAGGAAGTGGTTTCTT
>RJWT010037141.1:0-13113 GCA_004365215.1 Cuniculus paca | reverse complement strand
TGGGTGGGAGAAGATGGAAAGAGAACAAGACGCAGAGTCCTAAGGAGTTTACAGGGAAAAGACCGAGAGGCAGCTGATAGCCTCACACTCACATCCATGGCCGTTGTGCGGTCAGTGGTCATGCGAGATGGTAAATGTACTGTGCAGTGATCTGTAGGAAAGGGAAATAGAGTCTGGTGAGCAGCTAGCAAAGTTTCACCTACCCACAAACACATACAGGGTTGGGCATTTGTCACCTGGAGAGTAATAACAGGTGAGTAATGACCACTTGGTTAAGAAAAGATTGAATTGACTTTTCCACTTGTTCAAAAGAAGCAAAAAATTCAGATTTCCATGTAAACACTTGTTTAAATTGGGGCTGTCCCCCACATACTAACTTAGCCAAACAGACTCATGGGAGGGCACTTGTAACTTCTAGCATAAAAGAATAAGCTGTGGGTTGGACACTGGTAGATGTAAGTCACACAGTGGCTCCTCCTCTCATTGCCTGTGACCTGTGTGAGTCCCTCAACCTGGACTGAGCCCTGTTTCTAAAATCCAGTTGAAAAACTGTCATCCCACGATTCTCAAGTAGCTGCAGAGGCTGCCTGAGTTCTGCTTGCATCCATGATTTTGCACCTTTCCTGGTAGCGTGCTATTTTGCCAGCAAACCTGAGGAAAAAAGTTCCAGTATCTTCTATGGGGATTTAACTCACCAAGGTAGGAGTCATCAGGCAAAACAAAACCAGAAACTGAGGTCATTCCCCATAAAGACCCAGCAGATAACTAGGGCAGGTAGATTTTCCCAGTGACTGCTTCAGACATCTGTGGTTTAGAATGCTTCTTTCAGATCATGCCATTGGATGGAAATCTGTGCATTGCAATGGTTGAAAGTGAAGCAGACGTGACCAGTTTCAGGCTCTTGTATAGAATCTTAGTCAGTTGACTGAGTCTCGCTCAACCTCAATTTCTGTCCCTGAAACCAGTGCTCAGAGAGCATGGACAAGGATTATTTGCAAGTGTGCATATGAATTATTTTGCACATTACATGCTTTACAAGTATCAGTTGCAATTCCTACTTGTTGATGGTTGTTTATAACGAAGTCCCGTTATTTTATTTAGATCGATACTTTGGAACCTTTTGGGGATGAATTTAGTGGAATGGCCAGATGCCCTTATGATGCCAAACATGCCAACGTTGCACTGTTTGCAGGTAAATGACCTGGTTTCTTCTCTCATTGCATTTGCTTTTGCATGTTTCAGCCTGTCACTGAGAATCTGCACTGGAGGATTCGTGTGGTCACAGTTGTACTTTGATTCTCTAGAGAATACTGTAGTTAAGGATGCCTTTTCCATTCAAAATTAGTATGGAAACTGTGCATCTGCTTCTCAAAAGAAACCTTCGCCACACTTATCCATGCTTTTGTGCCTTCAGAGAAGAGTAGCCGCGTAACACTGAACATGTGATGGCATGTGTGGGCTCAGATCATAGGAAATCTCACCTCAGACCACTCATGTGGATTAATGTTTGAGGTACGATAGAGTTTGAGGTTGGTTTGATTCTACAACATTCTCCCACATACAGTTACCTGATTTCTTATCTGCAGATAGAAGAAGAGCATGGGAAAGAAACAAAAGGAGTGAGGCTATCTATCCATAAGCTTGCAGCAAATACTTCAGATATTACTGACCTGGATAGATACCTGCATACCTGTCTCCGACCAAAAGCTCGTGGTGACTGGTGGAAAACACTTTCACCCTTATCCCTTCTTCCCACTACAGGAGATATAAAGACGTAACTAATAAGCTGTCATTTTCAGATTTAGTGGGATTTTTTGTGTACCGAGTATGTTTTAATTAGGAATTTATTTAGGAATCCATTACCAGCTGTGTATGTGTAGGTGTGCATAGAGAGAAATGTTGTTATAATAGTCATTGTTATAGCATGGAATAAAGCACTTAGCTGTAATTTTTACCACAGAAACTAAAATTGGGCACATCCTAGCTAACTGAGAACCTTTCAGGCTTTGATTACGAAAGAAGATCAGTTCCTGGCTCTTTGAACCTCCTATCTCAGTGTCACTGACTTGTGGGCCTGTGGCGATAGCTGGTAGAGAAAAAAAATGTCCTTAGGTCCTCCCTCTGGGGAACAGCACTGTCAGGATTACCTGTCTCACAGACTAGTTTACAAGCGTGGGAGGGAGCAAGGGCAAGGTCAAGAGGGCTTAAACACATTCCCAAGTGCACGCATAGCCCTGGAACACCTCTCCAACACTTGGAACATCCATGAGTTGTGTACCTTGGAGGATGTGAACTGTAGGGAAGCCATTTAATTTCTCCGTAAATTAAGAATAGGGCTTCCTGTGGTCTGAGGTAAAGGGGAGAAAAGGCAAAGTATTTAATAAGGCTGCCGAGCTTCCAGGAGCTACAAAGAACAGGCCACGTGAGATAAAACTATGACTTTCCCCATCCCCAGTGACATATTTGAATAGTTTTTCTTTGGAGTGTTTGAAATCCCATAAAAGCTGAGCCATCAGTAGTGGAAGATCCTCACTGCAACTCAGTGGTGTCAAGAGTGTTAGAGGAGTGTTCTGTTTTGCAAGTAAAGTTTTGGCATTGATTGTAAAAAGAGTCCAGAAGAGCAGTTAGGGAGAATCGCCATCACCATGACCCACCCTCCTTCCCACCCCCCCACCCCCACTGCTCCCTACTGCCCAGGTGTATCTGTACGACTCGGGGGTATAAGAATATAGAATATTTACTCCATGAGAAAAGTTGTATATGAGAATATTTTCAGTTTGTGACTTTGGAGATCCTGAGGCAAATATCTAGGTTGGCAGGGCTCCACGATGGCTGGCATCTGGGGTAAAAAGCAAGGGTGACTCTCAGGACAAAAGTAGTAATTGAGTGAGCCCTTTCATGCTTTGGAACCCTCTCTCAATTCCCCTCACTTCTTCCGGCTGAGGACTCCCCTACTTGTACAAAAACCTGAAGTCTCTGGGTGTAAGCAGATAACATCAGCTCCTATCTTTCCCCCAGCACCACGCTAATCCAGTTTGCCATGGGGCGGTGGCAACAGCAGTGTCCCAAGGTCCTTGGCCTTGAGATTTCAGTCAGAGCCCATCTAATCAAGTGAAGCAAACAACATTTTGCATTTACTCTATTCTCTGAGCTGCCGCTGCTTAGAAAAATTGCCATGCAATTTAAAAATGAAAAATGTTTCATCTCTCATGATCCCAATTTAAAATGGTTAGCAATGTGGGCCAAGTCTTTTCCTAGCCACTCTTGGATTTTTCCCAGTTGTCCTCTTTCATTTGCCTGATGTCAGAAAGCAATTTGGGGGATATCTTTATTACTCCCCACCCCCACTGTCTGGCGTTCACCCTGTTCAGCTCTTTTCTTTCTCATCTAAGATGGAAAGCTGTACTCGGCCACAGTGACTGACTTCCTTGCCATCGATGCTGTCATTTACCGGAGTCTGGGAGACAGCCCTACACTGAGGACCGTCAAGCATGATTCAAAATGGCTGAAAGGTGAACAATTAAAACAAAAAAGAGAAAGGGGGTAATATATATCTTGAGGGAGATTCAGCGTCTGGATGGACCAGACTGTAAATTCATTACAGTAATGAGTTCTGACAGATACAACCATGTACATTGCATCTTTTGCCTCAGTTGATTTATTTGCCTCCCTTTTTCCCTTCCCATGAGTTTCTGGAATATTAACACAACTACCAGTGCCATGACAATAGAATACATTACATTCATCTTTCCCTGCCTCAAACTCTCATTTCAGTGTCCCACAAGAAAAGAACTGAGCAGTTCATTCATGAAAGGGGGCAGGGGATTGAAGGTGGTGGGGGACAGGAAAGAAGCGACTCACCACCCTGTGTGAGTCAGGGTGACGAGGCAGTATACAAACTCGTCTCTGTGACAGGGACATTCCATTGTGGAACATGAAATTACAGAGCTCTGCAGAACTCACTTATTCTTTCTTGTTGACTGCAAAGCTTCTGAAATGTAATCTGTGAGCTCGAGCGCCTCCTGAAATCACTAGCACTCGCATGTGTGAAGTCATTAGAAATGATTAGTGCTCACCAAATGCCTAATAGCTATATACTTTTAATTAATAGTATGTCTTTAGTTAAACTTGATTAACATGCTTTTAACGCCATGTGACTTATCCCAAATTAAAGTATCCATTTGTCTGCAGAACCATACTTTGTCCAAGCAGTGGATTATAGAGACTATATCTACTTCTTCTTCCGGGAAATCGCAGTGGAGTACAACACTATGGGAAAGGTAAAGGGAGAAGGCTACCTCGCTTCCTTTGGGACATTTCAGAAACCATCTTTCAAATCAACATTATTATGAATGACCTTGAAATGAAAGCCATAGGTCTGGGCACGAGATCATCCTTTTGAGAAGACGTAGCTAAAGACTGGCAAAAGGGAAACACTGTGTTTTCTGGAAACCCCACAGGCATTTCAGAACAGTAAAGATTCCCAGGGAACTTTTTTACTTTTTTCTCTTGAAAAATCTGACAGATGTTTGGTTGATTTCATACTGAATTCCGGGCATCTTGACATGTGATTTCCAGGTACAGCTTTCCTTCTTAATTGAGTTGCTCCACAGGGAAAATATATATCCAGTATCTTTAAGCAAACAGTCTGATCTTTTTTCTCTATTGCAAAAAGCAGTGGAACAGTTAGGAGATGTCTATTTCAGTTATTTTCACCAAAGATTAGATCAGGGTCACCAACTCAGAGGGCACACATAAAATGCGGGGTGGCTCGCACACAGTTAGTGGGAGGAACTCACACTCGAGTATGAGATTCTCGGCCCCAGAGGCAGCCAGGAAGGATGGCAGCTATGGTGCATACAAAGTGTGCTTTTGTTTGAGGAAATAAAAAGCTAAGCAGTCTGTATGCAAATGAGTTTATGTGGCTGGGAGCTGATTCCCTGAAGGATTTATGGTTCTGTATTAAATGCCCACAGCCTTATCTTTTAAAACATGCTGTTCCAGTGCTGAGTTTTCCTCTTTTTTTTTTTTAACTGATTTTAGAAACACAATATTAAATTAAGCACCTTGTTGTTCTGTTTCTGTTATCAAGGAAAGGCAAATTCTGCTAAGATCTTCTCCCGAAGTGACCGCATCTCATTTTCCCTATGTTTTTCCTCCACAGGTGGTTTTCCCTAGAGTGGCTCAGGTGTGTAAGAACGACATGGGAGGGTCTCAGAGAGTCCTGGAGAAGCAGTGGACATCTTTCCTGAAGGCTCGCCTGAACTGCTCAGTTCCTGGAGACTCTCATTTTTATTTCAATATACTCCAGGCAGTTACAGACGTGATCCGTATTAACGGCCGAGACGTTGTCTTGGCAACCTTTTCCACACCTTATAACAGGTACCCATGCCCTGGGAATCTTGACCTAATTGGTTCTTTCTGGCTTCCTTTTCCCAGGGGGCTTCTCTCCTAATACACAATGTTTGCAACTGACTGAAAATTGTTGTTCACTACTTGTAACTAAGAAGCACTCAACACTTAGTTTTCATCAGTGAATTAATCAGAATTTATAAGCATTATTAAAGTATGGTTTTAGGGGAAATAAACAATATATACTTATAGTAATATCTTCTATATATGGCTGGCATGTACTTTCTATGTGCTATTCATAAATTCTTCCAGTAACCCTGGAAACTAAATGCTATTGTCCTCTTTTTACACTTGAAGACTGAGCTCAAGATATTCTATGACCTGGTCAGATAGGTAGTCGGTCAGTAAGGAGGAGGCAGGTTTCGATCCAGGAAGGCTTCTCCTGTCTCTTCCTGATAGGTCATCTAATATTCCATTTGACTTGTAGGATTTCCATTACTGAGAGTACCTTTTGAAGCAAAAACACTGGAAATTTATTACAAGGCTACAGTGTGAATTTCAGAATTCAAATGAGTCTATGAAGCATCTAGGCAGGGATTCTGCTTTTTGCCCTGTTCAAGAAGTTGGCTTCAGGTGACCTCAGGCAACACATTGGGTCATGGCCCAGATCTGAACCCCAGCACCATTGTCCCTGGAGAGCTACAGTCCAGCTTTATTAGTCATCATATGTTGTAGGAATATCGAGTGTCAGCCAGTTCACTCCTGTTTTTGTGTTTGTTAAGCTAAGACTTCAGACAATAAAGTGGCATGCTAATTGCTCCCAGGCAGTGACAATGTGTAAAGATTACAGAATAGAAGGAAAGCGTTAGTGTCCCTGCCTGGCACTCAGCTCTCTGTTAAACCAACAAGACTTCAGCCCTTGCACTCTTGGGTCAAAATGATCATACAACTGGACATAGTCAAGGAATCTAAATGCATCCTATTTTCAGTTCAGTGCAGAATTGTTTTGTATTCCACATGGAATATCTTCCCTTAGGAATATGCTATTTTGCCTTGGATTATATCTTTTACAAAGACTTTTAAGAACTTGATGAATGCCTACTTGACAGACACAGAATGATGAGATTAGAGGGTAGAATCTAAAAAGAAATGCTCAGGACTCGGGTAGAGCTTAGGGCACAGCAAACAGAAGGATGAACTCATTCATGTTCCTCAATTACATGGAGGGTAAGACTCAAGCATTTCCTGCTGGAGATAAATGAATATACACTCTGCATTGCAGCAAGAAATATTGTATTAGATTTACATAAGTTTTAACTATCTATATGTATTTTCATACTTGAAGAGAGAGATTTTTTTTTTAAAACTTCAGGCTTCATTGTGCATGTGGCTGAACTCACCTACCTCAGATTTCATGAAAGTATACTGTCTCAGAATTTGAGAATGCAGGAACTTTTGGAATTTGAGTGTATTTTCTAATTTGGGGATTTCTGGGTTTTTTTAAAGTGTGGGTTCCTATGTATGACTGATATGCCACTTAAAGTATTTTCTTAAGTGGTCTCTAATAAATATCCCTAGTACCAAGCATACTATCTTAGTACATGGGAGTGCAGAAGCCAGTGGAATTTAAGAGCACACCTTTTAGTTTGAGGATTTTTCTTTGATATTTTGAAAAGTATAGATTACATTTTGATTTAAAGACTCAGTGAATTTCTGTATAGCACAGATATTTCATTTCAAGTATTTCTGTAAGTGGTCCTTAAGTAATATCCCCTTAGTGCCACTGGGATGCTTACGCCGTCTGAGAAATTTGTTCAGTAAAATAAAAAAACTGGTTATTTAATTTTCAGTTTTAAAATATTACATACCCATTTTTGTCTATAAATTATATTCCCAGTCTGGCTTTCCTCTCTCTGATTCCAACCTACTTCCACCCTCTCCATTCTCCACACATCACACTGGGCTATGGCGGATAATTTCCCATCTTTGAGAGGCCCCTCGTCGCTCTGAGGAAAACCAAAGTTCTTTGGCATGGTTCAGCAGTTGCCTCATGATGTGGCTTCCTTCCCCTCCTGAGCTCATCTCTCCTCTCATCTTTTGCCACACAGCTTGTACCGTGGCCTCCCAGAGCGAAAGTCCGATTCTGGAATATGCCGTACTCTGCTCATGCATTGCTCTCGGCCAGCTCTGCGTGCCCCACCAACATCTGCCTGGACTCAAATCTCAGCCCAGTCACCTCTCACGACACTGTGCCTCTCTCTTTCACGTACTGCCCCTAACAGATTACCTTGGGGTTGTTGTGGTTGTTTTGTACTTGCTTCCTCACTGAACTGTGACCTAAAGAAAGGCAGGACTCTTATTTATGGAGCACTTAACTGCTGTAGATTAGGGATTTCATAAATACATGTCAGTGAACAGAAGATGGAGAAACAGAATGAAGGAAAAATGAAAAGAAAGGAAAACAGAAGGGAGGAAAGAAGAGGAAAGACAGATTTCAAAAGTGCTTCTAGTCTTAGGAAGATTACAAAACTTTAGTGTATCTTCTGTTATTATGGTGTGCATCATAAAATTCCTCAGGCAATATTTATCTGATTTTTCTTAATACATTAGGTAAATATGTAAACTCACTACATTTAGGAAAGGAAGATGTAAAGAGAATCTTACAAAATTAAGTAAATAATGTTTGGTTCTGAAATTCCAAGGCAAGTGAGGGTGACTATGTTATAAACTCCATTCTTTGAAAAATATGTACACGTGTAAACTGTTTAATTTAAAATGCATCTTGCCATTTTATATAAAGCAAACTTTTTAATCCTCTGTTTCTTACCTTATCAATAATACTTCAACAATTGCATTATCAAATTAAAGATGGAATAAAATTCCCCTAATCACTGCCTTATAACATTTGCAAAATCAGGACTAAATCTCTCCCTACTCTGACTGATTTTCCCATCCTGCAAAGCACCTGTGTCTCTACCCAGAATGCCCTGCTGTGTGATGTCCCACTACCTCAGAGCCTGATTAAGACTCATGGCCAGCTGGTACCTACCATCGAATTTATTTGGTCAAAATCAAGTAGCAACCATAGTCAAAAGCAAACATGGGTTCAAATGTAAACAGTGTACCCAGATTAATGAATAATTTATGTCTTTCTACCACTGATGGAAAAATAAATGCCTAAGTCCTTCCAGAACTGCAGGGCAAGGATGCAATTATATGTGGAGATTACTGTCATTATTATTTAGCACTTGATAGAGTACTTTATTTGCAAAGTGCTAGTGTTTTAGGCACTTAAATTATTTAGTCTTGGGCAAATAAACATGAAGTAAAAATTTAAAGGTATAGTGACTGGCCGGGGATTTAGCTCAGCGACACAAGTTCCTGCCTAGCAAGCACAAGGTTGTGAGTTCAATCTCTGGTACCAAAAAAAAAAAAAAAAAAAGCTATAGTGACTGACACAGAATATATGTGGGTGCCCCTTCCTCAATTTCCACATTCTTATATCCTGAGAATTTGGTGTGAACAAGTAAATTTAAAGAAGTAATACATAGAAAACGGGGCCCTTTCCTTTGAAATTTTTACCCACATTAGAGATGTAGAATATTCTCTAGAAGCTTCTGTCTTTGGGTTATTGGCTGGTAGGAAATTTACAAAATGTCTATTATCAGCTGGCCCATTCTTCAATACGGCTGTTGATGCATATTTGATAGACCAAAACATTTTCTTCATGCATTAAGATCCTTTAGTTTTCAGTACGCAGGGCATATGAAGTTTATAGATAATCTGTAATAAGAAAATTTCTTGGGAGTGTGTTGTCCAAACTGTGTGCGTAATGGTCTCATAACACTGTAAAATGTTGTGTTGCAGCATCCCCGGGTCTGCCGTCTGTGCTTACGACCTACTGGACATTGCCAATGTTTTTACTGGGAGATTCAAGGAACAGAAGTCTCCCGATTCTACCTGGACACCAGTTCCTGATGAACGAGTCCCTAAGCCCAGGTACATGCAAACAGTTACTTGGCTATTTTAATCATCTAGAAGAGAAATGAAGCTTGCTCTGCTGACAGTGCACATCCTATGAACTGTGTATCGCTGCCCCCTCTGTGCTAGCTGGGGAGATAACACAATAGTAGAAGGCGCGTCTGGCTCATTTCTCTTCATCTCCTTAATCAAAATCATTTCCCTTCAACCCCTTAATCAAAATCCAGTTATCTTTAGTACATGCAAGACAGTGACTGTCTAGTGTATTGTTCACTTAACGTCTATATGTGTTTCGTTCAGCGTATTGATAGGGTGAAGGAACAGCCTGATATTAGCTCTGTTGGTCAGTAGTTGGGGGAATGGAGGCCCAGAGAGGTAAAGTATATTGTGCGAGTTCTCATGGCTGGAGAGACTGTTTCTGGTGCTCCTTCCCGCTTTCCTCAATGTTGTGACCAAGCTGGATTAGAGCTGAGTCCAAGAGGTAGCTAAGAGCAGGATAAGCCTAGTAGGTGGTATGGAGGGTATTAGGGTATCTCTGGCTTCCCGCGTTCTGGCCTGTTTTGAGTCTGTTGGCAGTGTGGAGCACCCTAGAATTGCTTGCATGGAAGCCTGTGGCCCAGAAACTACTCAGAGATTTCACGGTCCTCTACACCCTCCTACTGAAACAGCTAATTCCGTCCACCCATCCCTGTGTGCCACAGCCTGCACACCTTCCTGACGGCACTCGCAATTCACATTGTGCGGAAACAGCACCCCTGGCTCTGTGTGCCTCTGGAAGGAAGCCCAGGGTCTTACTCATTTTATTTTTATCTTCTAAATTTCTCCCCCAACATCTCATCTCTCATTCAAATACCTACCGGCATACTTAATTAAACTAAGTCAGAACTGTGAAACGCCACACTCCAAGGGAAAACTCAGCCGGCCGGCCGTCTTGACAGCTTGAATTATCATGTACTCTGCTGCTTTTGGAGAGCAGATGTGGTACAGAAGCTGACCCCAGCAGCCTCAGATGGAGTCTCTCAGTCCTCCCCTGTGATTGTTAACTGCCTCCTGGCTAGGCAGGAGAAGGAGTGAAGCCAGAAGGGCTAGGTTTTAGGGAACAGGCATGTGATACTCTCTCCTTGGTGTGTGAGATGCCCTCCTCCAGCCCTCACCAGGACCCACACTGTGAAGCGATCTTCTCCCCATGGCAGTGGGTTGCATGCCTACCTGTCCTTGCAGACATCGGGACACTTTCAGGGGGCTGGCAGGGTTAGCATCCTGCAGCAGTAAAGGAAGAGCAGGAGGATCCTGCATACTGACTCTCTGAGGGCCATACTCATCTCCTGTGCCTGTGCGCAAGCCAGATACTGGCTTTGCTCTTTCTCAGACCTGAGAAATAGGAGATGAGTTTTCTGGGAGAACCCTTAACTCCTGCCACCATAGACTTTCTTGTGAAAACAATTTTTTGCTGTCATTTTTCAATTATAAGGAACTGCCCTGTCAGGGAAGAATCTCCTGTATAATGAGTGTTCACACCAAAATCACATAAAAATAAAAACAATTGCAAAACTAAACCCAAATACTCTGCATCCCAGCTAATGAGAGGTGCTCACACTGAGTCTCGCTGGTGTGTACCCCAGTGAGTTTTTGAACATCTTTATGTTTGGCACTTGTGAAAAAGTCAGTTCTCCCCCTTTGTAGAGCGAATGCATGAACATCTAGGAGAGCATTTGAATAAGTAGAGCCACTCTGAGATATGTGCACACCACACACTTATTCCCTTGTTTCAAGTTGCACGACTGTTGACTGGGGCTTGTTTGTGCTTCTGGAAAGAAGTCAAGGTACTCAAGAGGAAGCTGAACTTCCCTGGCTAAGACTTCTTTATATGAGGAGGTGGCCAAGAGGAAATCTCAACGTATTGTACTTGGTGGCATTCTGCATTGTTCAACTTCCTCTTCTCAGCCTGCAGTCCATTCTCCTTCATGCCAGATGCTTAAGGAAGCAGTTCATTCAAAGAATTTTATTTCACTTGCAGACCAGGCTGTTGTGCTGGCTCATCCTCCTTAGAAAAATATGCGACCTCCAATGAGTTTCCTGATGATACCCTGAACTTCATTAAGACGCATCCGCTCATGGACGAGGCAGTGCCTGCCATCATCAACAGACCGTGGTTCCTGAGGACAATGGTCAGGTGGGTACCAGGTCAACCAGATCCTAAATGGATTTCCCTGGCTCTGCCTCATACTCGTAGAATGCAGTGGTAGATCATGCTTTGAAATGCTGCAAACATCTTCTGCCGTTCTGGGCATTGATTCAGCAATGAAAGGCTGGCAGGCTGGGTGGCTGCCACCAAATTCCTATAGCCATATTCCCAGTGAGAAAAGTTCCAGGATTTTCAGGCTAGTGATACACATGCCAGCAATTAGAGGAAAGAAAGCTATTTCCTTCCGGGTTAGCGTATTATATGCAATCTGTGCAAAATAAAGGTCTGGTAAAGGAGAAGTAATGATTAAATATAGATACCCATTTGGTTGGATAGGATTATAAAACATGCTGGGAATTTCACCTGAGCATGGTCCCTGGATTATTAGCTGTCAAACAGCCTAGCTACCACATTTGTAGATGTAGGACAGCATGAGGCAATTCCTGCTATAGTACTGCTTATCCGAACTGATGGCCAACCGAGAAGGGATAGCCGATTAGAGATCTACAGTAGCCTTGAATATTCTTCCTTGTGTTTTTTCGTGGTTATTTTCCAACAATACAACAGCCTTTCCTAAGTGCCAACCAATTGTGGTAGTCAAACAAAATGTTAACTGACTTTATCATCATTTTTTTTTATTTTAAAGCGAATAGAACAAAATAAAACAGAACAAAACAAAGCAAAAGAAAACAGAGTCAAACATAATATAGCATTTCAGAACAGAACACTGCAAGCTATACAGGTTTTCAAAACATAACAACAGGACATTAACAATGGTTACCCTAGTGTCTCTTGCTTTCTTCAAAATGGTTGTTCATACATTTACAGACAATAAAGTCAAACAAAACAAAGTAATATAAAACCAGATAAAACAAAAGAGCATTACAGGCCTTCAAGTTGGACAACAAGAAACCAGCAATGGCTACCGTAGTGTCCCATTTTTCAAAAGAGCTGCTCCTATCTTCTCATATATTGCAATCAAATTGTAGGAAAGGGACTTAAACCAATCAAATCAAAGAATAAAAGCACCATTGGACTTAAGAACCTTTTCTCCATATTTATTGGGAATTTTGTATCTTATTGAGTCTTTCAGTTTCTTACACTAGGGAGACAATGCGGTGTTTACACATGTGTGTTTGGTTTATTTCACATATGAGTATGGTCTCAAGTCGCGTCCATTTACCTATAAAAGCCTCAATGTGATCATTTTTTATAGCTGAATAGTACTCCATTGTATAAAAGTACCACATCTTCTTTATCTGTTCCTCAATTGATGGGCATTTGGGTTGTTTCCAAGATTTGGCTATTATAAATTGTGCTGCTATAAACATGGGTGCACATACATCACTGTGGTAAGATGATTTCACTTCTTCTGGGAATATGCCCAGAAGCGGAGTAGCTGGGTCAAATGGGACTTGCAGTCCTAGCTTTTTGAGAAACCTCCAGACTGACCTCCACAGTGGTTGCACCAGTCTGCACTCCCACCAACAGTGGAGAAGGGTTCCTTTTTCCCCACAGCCTCTCCAGCATTTATCGTTGGTGGTTTTCTTGATCCTGGCCATTCTTTCTGGAGTGAGATGAAATCTCAGAGTTGT
>RJWT010037140.1:0-13114 GCA_004365215.1 Cuniculus paca | reverse complement strand
AACAACTTCCAACCCAGATTGATGTATCCTGCAAAACTATCTTTTAAAATGAATGGAAAAATAAGATACTTCCATGATAAATAACAACTGAAGGAATTCATGACCACTGAACCAACACTACAGAGAGTGCTGAAGGATACTCTAAAGAGATAAAGATGACCATGGTTCCAGGAAGAGCAGCAGAGGAGGATCGCCAAACAAGACAGGCAACTGAATGAAGAGGAAAAGCAGAAGGTCAACAATAATAGCATGGCAGAAACAAACCAATATATGCTGGTTGTAACCAGTAATGTAGATGGCCTCAATTCAGCAATAAAAAGAAACATAAAGAAACAAGGTTCATTAATATACTGCATATAAGAAACACATTTAACTCCAAAGGAAATTCACAGACTAAAAATCAAAAGGGAGAAAACAATTGTTCCCTGCGACAGAAGACCAGAAAAAAGCAACGATAATTAGCCCAGCAACCACAGAACGAATAAGAAAGATATGGCATTTTCATACAATAGAGAGCTACCCAGCTACAAAGTAGGATAATCTTGAGGTTCTTGGGTGGCAACTGGAGATCATGTTCGTGGGTAAAAGAGTTTGAACTCATACAGGTGAAAACTAGTGTAAAAAACAAGAGTTAGTGGGGCCCAAAAACACAATAGATATTATAAAAGTGATAGGGGAGGAAACACCTAGGAGGAGAAGGTGGTAACCAACATTAATTTCTTACTGTCTTGTCTTGTAATGTTTTCACAATTTTTGTAAGTTTGGTTCTGCTCTGCCTTGTTTTGTTAGATTTTACTGTGTCAGATGATAAGGGCAGCTAGTTCAAACATAATGGGATGTATTATGGTAATCATAGCTGGTTTCCAATGATCTCATTTTGTAGTCCTATAATGCTTTCATTCTTCCATTTAATTGGTTTTATTGTTTTATTTTGTTTGATTTTATTATATGTGATGGTATGAATAGCTATTTTGAAGAAAAAGAGACATTATAGTAACCATAGTTCATTTCCTGTTATCTGGTTTTAAAGTCCTATAATGCTTTCATTCTTTTGTTTTGATTGGCTTTAGTTTATTTTCTTATTATTTGATTTCACTGTGTATGAGGGTATGGACAGCTATTTTGAAGAGAACAGGAGACACTAGGGAAGCCATTGTTGATTGCCTATTGTCTTGTTTTGAAGTCCCCTAATGCTCTCATTCTACTGTTTTGACTGGTTTTTATACTATTTTGATTTGTTGGATTGTATTATGTGTGAAGGTATGGACAGCTATTATGGAGAAAACAAAAGACCTTATGGTAGCCACTGTTGATTTCCTGTTGTCTTGTTGTGAGGTCATGTGTTACATGCATTGTTCTTTTCTGATTTGCTTTGTTCTGTTATGTTCTGTTTTGTATTGTTTTAGTCTCTTTAAAATAAAAAAAAGATCATGTCAACAGGCATAGAAAAGGCTTTTGACAAGATTCAACACCCCTTCATAATAAAAACTCTGAAGAAAACAGGTACAGAGAGATCATACTTAATATGATCAAGGCTATTTATAACAAATCAACAGCCATCATCATACTAAATCGGGAAAAACCAAAACCATTTTCCCTAAAATCAGGAATATGACCAGGATGTTTACTATCACCTCTTCTATTCAGCATGGTACCTGAAACATTAGCCAGCAATTAGACAAGAACTCTAACTTTCATTATTTACAGATAACATGATACTGTATGTAGGAGACCCAAAACTCTCCACCAAAAAATTCTTAGAATTAATAATGAACTTCAGCAATGTAGCAGGATATGAGATCAACACATAAAAATCATTAGCATTTAGATACACCAACAATGAATGAGACAATAAGCAATTTGTGAAATAATACCCTTCACAGTAGCATCAAGAAAAACAAAACAAATGGGAATTACCCTAAGCAAGAAAGTGAGAGAACTCTACAAAGAACAGTACAGTGCTGTGAGTGAGACTGAAGAGAGGATATCAGAAAGTGGAAAGATGTACCCTGTTCTTGGATAGGGAGAAGCAATATGTGAAAATGGCCACACTTCCAAAATTGCCATTCAGTGCAGTCCCAATCAAAACACCAAAAACATTCTTCTTTACAGATAAACAGGAAACAATCCTAAAATTCATATGAATCCAGAAGAGATCCAGAACAGCAAAAACAATTTTGGGCAATAAGAGCAAAGCAGGGGACATAGCAACACCTGACATCAAGCAATACTACAAAAAAATAGTGATAAAAATGGCATGGTCCTGGAAAAAAAAACAAACATGTAGATCAGTGAAACAGAATTGAGGATACAGAAACCTCCCCAGACATGTTTAACTATTTGATCTTTGATCTTTTGACAAAGAGTCTAAAGGCATGTTTTGGAGGAAAGGTAGCCTGTGGAACAAGTGCTGTTAGGAAAATGGTTTTCAGAAGATTGAAACTGGACCCTTATCTCTTGCTATTTTATTTTATTTTTATTTTGAATAAAATCAAAATGGGTCAAATATTTAAACATTAAAAGAGAAATATTAAACCTACTGCAAGTTAAAATAGATAAAACATTTGAGGATGTAGGTATAGGAGATGATTTTCTAAACAGAAAATCACACAGGAAATGGCAGCAAAAATCAACAAATGGGATTATAGCAGAATAAAAAGCTTCTGTATAGCAAAAGAATCAATCACTAGAGTGAAAAGACAACCTACAAAAATGGGAAAGAAAAGTTTTTGCCAGCTACTCTTCTAGACAGAAGACTAATATCTAAAATATGCAAAGAATTCAAAAAAAATTAAATCACTTAAAGATCCAGTCAAGAAATAGTAAGAGAAATGAACACACACTTCACTGAAGAAGAAATACAAATGGTCAAAAATATAGGAAAAAATGTTCAACATCTTTGGCCATTAGAGAGATGCAAATTCGAATAACACTAATATTCCATCTTACTCTGGAAAGAATACTCACCATTAAGAAATCAAACAATGACAGATGCTTGGCTGTGGAGAAAGAGGAACCCTTCTTCATTCTTGGTGGGAATGTAAACTAGTACAGCTCTTATGGAAATCAGTATGGAGATTTCTCAAAGAACTGAAATAGAAATTTCAAAAGACCCAGCTATCCCTCTGCTAGGTATTACCCCCCAAGGATAATGTCTCGTGGTTATGAACATTCTAACATAGGAAAAAGACAATGAAGATTCTCATAATTACTTATAACTAATAATTCCTTATGTTAATAATTACAAAGAGGTGTGCAAATTACAGCTCTTCGTGAACAATAAACTAGGTAATGTAAGTTAGAGATTATTAATGATTTGACTTTATATGAAAATTTTTCAAATACAACTTTAACTGACATTAAATGAAAAATGTGATCTACATTGCAACTTGGATTTATCAGTGTACTCAGCCATAAAGAAGGATAAACTTGTGACTTTTATAGGTAAATGGATGCAACTTGAGACCATACTCATAAATGAAATAAATCAGACACACATGGGTAATCATCATATTGTCTCACTGGTGTGAGAAACTGAAAGAAACTATACATATGCAATAGTTAAGATAGTTATACTACTGATTTCTCTGAGCTCATTGAAGAGAAAGGTTTTTGCTAGTATTGTTTAGACAATTAAATGCAGATGTCTTGTACTCTGAGTAACTGATTTGTAGATAACAATATGCAATGTGTATATGATTGTTATCCCCTAAATATCATGTTTTGAAATTTTGTTTTACTATTTTCTCTTTAAAATAAAAAAAAATAAAATAGATTAATCAGTCTTTCAGCTGAAGGCTCTTGGCTCTCCTTTCTTCTAAATTTCTTACAATTAGTTTTCAATCATCACCAAATGGAAGAATAGGTAAAAGTCTATGACCAATTACTGCAGCACTTGCAGCACTAAGTTTTCTTACTTCGAGTATTTATAAAATTCACTGAAATTTGATCAGTCTTGTCAAATGACCATCCATCAGTCCAAAATCAACTCTAGATTGGTCTCCTGATTCCTTATACTACTAAAAGTCCATCTAATGAGGAAACTATGGACATGATTTGAGGATATTTGAATTTGAGTTCCGCTACTCTAAGAAAATCCCATGCACTTTAGAGTTGATAGGTAGAAATTAGGGTTTAGTGTCTGCAGCCCAAGTCTCCCTTATCTGATCTCACTTGCTAGAATAAGCCTATGGAAAATTAGTGAAGCTGAGAAATAGATTGATTGCACTCGAAGTGTTTCTATACTGAATTAAAGGATATGTTAAATTCAGAAGACAAGATGGAACCTATCTGATAGCCTTTAGAGATTTATCTGGCCCAGCATTAACCTATTACACATATGAGAATGCTGAGGGTAACAAACCTGCGAAATGAATTAGAATTAGGCATTCTGGTAATTATCCTGTGGCACCTTTTTGGTATACCTACATCTCAGAGGGTTAAAATAAAAGCATGAGACTATTTTGATGCTTAGAAGTTCAAATGAAAGCATCTCTCAACTGTAATTACTGGAAGATCTTTAGATTATTAAGATGAATGAGGCACTATAGAAGACAGCATTGTGGCGATCTATAATGCAGAAAATATACAAGGAAAGACACTTAAAAGAGCTCTAGGGATCTCTGTAATATCAAATACCATAAAACACTTATTCATATTTTAATGAGATTAATATAAATATTTTGATAGGTAGAATCTAATCAATTTCAGGAGATAAAGATAATGTTATGTCGTGCTCCTATTTAAAAATTTATCTAGAATACAAGAAAAGTAAAACACTGCATTTAAATCTTTATATGTAAAACTGGTGAAAAAGAAACTTAAAAAGAGAAAAAATGATAACAAAATGTCATTGCACTTAGACATGAAATCTTAAGTTACAAGCATTGAAACTTCATTTAAAAGAACTGTCAGTTCATGAGTTATAGAAATACGGTTCAGTGCTTCTGGAGAACTGTACACAATTTCTAACTAAGAAAAAACTAAAATTACTCCTCCTTTGCTTAAAATAGCTGTAATACATTCACATTTGTGAGAATGGAGGGCGGCAACAAGGTGCATCTAGGCTAAGCGACAGGTGAAATGAGAGATGAGATTGCTAGAGGAAAAGGCCGTGGTGGTAGGATGTCAATTACTTTTTCTTAAGTAACAAAATTTACCACTGATCTGATACAAGTTTGAAGTTAAAATTTTATTTTAAATGGAGACATGTAGAGCATTAGATATTTTATCACTACCGATTTTTTTTCCAATATGGGCTATTAAATTCAGGGTTTTTGCACTGAATTACAACTCCTGCCCTTTCTGATTTCTTGTTTTGGTTTGGTTTGGTTTGGTTTGGTTTTTGAGACTGGGTCTTGCTAAATCAAGTTTGCCCAGGCTCTGCCATAATTTGAGATCCTTCTACCTCAGGCTCCAAGAATTTTATCACAGGCTTATGCCACCACAACTAGCTGATTTCAAAAATGTCTATCAGTCACAATTAACCAGAAGTCTTTCAAAGCTGCTCTTCTCCAAATAGATGATAATACTGTCGTTTGCCTAGTGCCAAAGCTTTACATGACCAAAGGTTTTATATCAAGTCAAGCCCTAGAGATACCACTTAGCTTTGATTTGCTCCTTTCCTTTTAGATAAGGGAATATACATTAGCCTCCTATTTAGACTGAGGCGGTTTCAGAAAGGTGAATTGTTTTCCCAGGTGTGAAGGGGAAGTCAGTTGCCCACACTGTCTCTGGTCCTGAAGACAGAATTCAATGTTGGGAGTAGTTGGAATTTCAAAGTTGCACGAACAGAGTTGCTCCATGGTTGGAAATAATTAAATCTTATTTATGATTGGTGAGTTAGTTACTTTCCTCATTGCTGAGACAAAATACCCAATGCCCAAAGTTAAAGGAGGAAAGGTTTATTTGGCTTAGAGTTCATAGAGCTTTGAGTGTATAACTAGCTGGCTCCGAGGCTATGCGACACGGGAGATGTGCATGACAGAGGAAAACAGTTCATGGCAAGTGGAAGGTACCAAAGCAAGCAAGGGGATTTAGTGACTTCTTCTTCCCCTTTTTATATTCTATCTAGGCTATCAGCTTTAAGGTGGACTGATTAATCACCCAGCCTTAATCCTAGCATTGCACTATGAATCAATCACAGTCTAGAACCAGCCACCCCTGAAAAAGCCCCAACTATGACCATATGAGAAGCTTTGGGAGGGCATCTAGACACAAGCGATAACAACTGGCTAGGGATTCAAGGCAATGTGTAAACCTTTATTTTTTTTAAGATTGGATATTTGTTTCTCAGTGCCTCACAAACTTCTCATGGGTAAAAAGCGTCTTCTTTGGGTTCTTTCTTCTCATCTACTCCTCTGCCTACAATCTTGTTGCATTGCTTTGTGCTCCAGCTGGCAAGGTCTGTTTCACATTGATTCCTGCATTTCTTGGAAGAGAAAACTTACCAGATTTTTTTTTTTAAAACAACAACACTTTGTCTTGCCAGTATCCATCAGCTCTCATAGAAGAACTTCTGTGAGTTATTGAGTTTAAAGATATTCCTTTCACCAAAGGCAAGGTTAATGTGGGACAAAAAGCTGAAGCCAACCGAAACCTGTGAAGCCATCCCCTTCTCTCTCGGGCAGATAGGCTGTGTTTTGCTCATGTTCTAACAGTGCTTTGTCATTGCCACTTAGTGTGAGTTCTGATCCCAGCAAATCTCTGTATTCCCTCTCATCTCAAGCTGCGTGGAAATGAAAGATAATTCTTCTTCGTCTTTTTGAAGTGGTTGTCGTAAAGGGTGTGATCCTTTAAATCTCACTCCTAACATTGGGTTTATGCATCGACACATTAACTATCCATTACCACCTTAACAGGATTTGTTAATAGAAGTAAACAGCCGCTTGCTCAGCAGGGAAATGGACCCTGGCTGATTGCTACTTATGGGGTTACTCATGGGCACATAGGGGAGTAGTGCTGTGGTGGACCTCTGGGAGCCACCAACATCTCCGTGTCACAATTTAGCTTTCCACGGGAAGCTGATTAGATTAACTGCTTAAAAGCACTGCCATTATTCTTAAGCGAGTTATTGCAAGACTCTGTGTTGGCAGAGGCTATCGGAAGGAAAGAATGAGGAGTCCAAGTGAATGTTTAAGGAATGAAGTTCCCAGAAACTGAGTGCTTAGGAGCTTACTGAGTTCCTCTGTAGAGGAAAATTATGCAATTATGGAATGTATTCAGATATTTGAATTAAATTAATCTTTTTTGGTATTGCTATGTATAAGTTCCAGAAAGATTATGTGTCTTTTGTCTTTAAATTTGGACAATATGTACATTGGTGGAAGACACTGTTGGTTTCCATCTGGGTTTCATTCTTTTTTTCTTCTTCCTAAATGAATCCTTAAAACAATTATTTTCAGATATTTATCTCTTCCTAATCCAGGTATGTACATATGGAGAAGCTGAACGTACCTTCGATTTATGTTGTGAATTCATTACCTTAATGGGAATGCTAGTGACTCCTTGAGGAATGAGTTTAGGAAAAATTTTGGTCAATGACATAAATAAATTAAGGATAATTTTAAAATAAAACATGTTATCATTCATTGTGATATGTGAATATGACTTGAGTAAGGACTGCCTAGCAGATTAGTGAAGTTCCAGGTGGGTCTGTGTGATTGAGATGTAGGTCAGCAAACTCAGAGAGGAAGACTGACCCTGGGCGTGAGTGGCACTGAACAGTAAGTGGAGTAGAAACAGAGAAAAGATGGAAATGCTCCCTTCCTGTTGGAGCGCTAGTCTTTACCACTGCCTTTGGAGATAGGGTTCCAATTTCTTCAGTCTTCCAACATACACTTTCCAGCTTTTTGACACAGATGCGTGTGGCTGACTCTATCGTGAGCTTCTAGACTTTCATCTTTTGACTGCTATTGGTTCCTCTGGGTCTCCAGTGTGCAGATGGTCATTTTGAATTTTTCTGCCCCTGGTCCAGCAGGTGACCTTTTTGACTCTTCCTCTTCTGATCCTGTAAGTCTGCTTAATAAAACCCATCATATATAAACAGCTACTTTGAAGATAACAAGATGCATTATGGTAGCCACTGTGGTATTCCAACTGCCTTGTTTTTGAAGTCCTGTATTGCTTTCATTGTTTTGTTTTGATTGGTTTTGTTCTGTTCTGTTGTGTTTGATTTTATTATGCCTGATGGTATGGGAAGTTAGTTTGAACATAGTAAGAGGCAACATGGTAACCATTGTTGGTTTATTTTTATTTTGTTTTGAAATCTTGTATCACATTCTTTGTTTTGTTTTGATTGAATATTCTGAGTTTTTTTTTGTTTTATTCTCTTCAAAATAAAAAAGAAATTCAAAAAAATAAATCCCATCATATAATTATACACTTTATATTGATTCTGTTCCTCCAGAAAACTGTAACTAACACAAAATACAGTGGTGCCTTGCTTCATAAACACTTTTGTTTGCAAACAATTTGGTTTGTGAACAAAAGCATTTAGCAAGATTTTGTTATTGTGTGCAAATTCTTCACACAACAAACACTAACAAACACAACCATACCCATCTTTCATGTACAAACACAAATGTGTCCATCTTTTCCAAAATCATGGAATGAATTAAGTTTGTGAAGCCAGGTAACACTGCATAAAAAGTTTTTTAAAATGAAGAGTTTATCTTAATTTTTATAAGAGCTGCATAAAGGTTCTCCTCACTTGAAAAAGAAAAAAATTACATAAGAGAAAATAACGACTTTGGATGTTGTCATAACTACATGTTTTCTGAAATTGTGATAGCTATATTTCGCTATGACTACAGGTTATGTCCATTTTGAAAATGGCAGAGCTGATGAGGAAACATAGTTTTCTTCTATTATCATTGATCTGATAAATCAACCAGTCCTTAAACCTCCCTATCTCTCAATTTCATGTTTTGTAAGATAATAAATACACTCATGCTTAACTTAGAGACAGGGTTTTAGTTCTTTAGAGCTAAGAGAATCTAAAATTAATATCCTAATGCATAGGTAAATGTGGAACAAACTAATACAGTATATTTAGTTTTAATTGAAAAAAGATGCACTCATTTAATTTAATATATGACCAAAAAAAGATGGCATCAGATCAGAGTGAGAAAAAAAAATTTGGGCATTTAGTGTGATATTTTCATGAGAATATTCAAAACACCTGTTCATATTCCATCTGTTGCGAAAAATCCTTACGTTCAAACATTTGGAAATGTATCGAGTTTTATTTCCTTTGCCGGTTTATGGGAGAAAATGCATTACTTTTCTTCCATAATATTTTTATGCGTTCTTTTTCGTTTCATTTTAATGACTGTACTTTGTCAAATACATACTCCTTGAATAGTAAAGAAGATCTGTTAAGATAAATTAGGAATATATGGCTCAGTATTCTGAATTTGATTAAGGTTGACATGGGGAACACACTGTCTATTGCTTCTTGGCTCAAACCAGAGAGTAGCTTCACATTTTATCCTGCTACTAACAAGCTATCAAACATTTCAGGCCCTTATTACTCTTTTCCTTGCCTCATAAACATGTGTCACTTCTTTCTATTTTACTCTTCTATTTCTTCATAAAATCCTCCTATTCAGTGATTTCCAAGTAAATCAGTTCTCCCAGAACTTGATGCATTTGAAGTCATTGTTGAAAAATTTCAAATGGCAGTTGATTGTTTGTTTGAATTCTACTGCAAAATATTGAAATCTTTATTTAAAAAGGTAATTTTCATGAAACTTTCTGACATTAATTAAAAATATAAACATAATATAAACTTTGCATAATATCTCTTAAAATAGTATGTATCCATAGATTTAGTTTCATCTCACTGTTTAAAAAATATATGATATTCAAATTTTGAAATTAATATTGTCAATTACAAACATCTGTGACCAAACTATAGTTGAATATAATTTTTATTTCTATTATTTAACATGGATGGAAAATAATAATGAAAATTTTATTATAATTGTTTGCTTTTACTTGGGATGCTAAAGAAAGTTGAAATGTGTCAAAATAGCCAGAATGTTTTCAAGTTCTTATTTATTCTTGTTTCATAGTACTTCTCCCTGCTATTTTTATACATGTTTTTCCTAAAAATTTAATTTAAAAATATATCCCTTTAGGTTCTTGAATGCTTTAATTTTCAAACAAAATTCTACTTCTAGAGAAAGCATTTTCTACTTGCAAAATATTTAGGAGAAGTGAAAAGGAAGGAAGAAAAACAGTACCAAAATCATACTTTTGCCAAACTCAAATGTACTTTGGCATTTGAGTTTCAGTTTGCATTAAAACAAAACAAAACAAAGCAAAACAAAACACAAGACAAAAAACCAAAAACATATTGCTTTGTTGGGTTCCACTGGAATTGCTTCAGTTTTAGTGGTTTTATATCTTTCTTTTCCTTCTTCCTTTAAAAAAAATGCCTAAATTATGCTATTGGAAGTTTATCCTATGCTTCATTAAAACTTGGTATTTTAATAAGCAAATTGAGAAAACATCAAATACTATTTCCCTTTGATATTAACAGTATGCA
This sequence comes from Cuniculus paca, assembly GCA_004365215.1. NCBI lineage: Eukaryota > Metazoa > Chordata > Mammalia > Rodentia > Cuniculidae > Cuniculus > Cuniculus paca. Next base: position 2,562 of record RJWT010037140.1, on the reverse strand, counting down.
TCATTGCGTGAAGGAGGCAGAGAGGCCCAGTTGAAAGGCATTCTGTTAACACTCAGCCTTTAATCATAGGACCATTTCTTCCTGTTGTAGTTGGGAACTCCTTATAGAACTACTATTTCCATCAATAAAAACAGCCCTTAGAATTTGTCTTGTTAAAACATAATTTGTGTAGCCACTAAGTTGCTTTATTATCTTTGAGTGTTGTAATTGGGAATTGTCTCATGTTGTCAGGAGAATCCTTGTTGACAAAGCTATGCCACAGTTCATATTTCAAAGTACTAAACTTGATTGGTTCTGGAAGTCTTTCAACAAAATTACTAATTTACTATGTACATTTCTGCTCACTAGCTTCAGAAGGTGAGGGAGAGTAAGGTTTGCATTTTTCTTAACCTGTGTCAATTCTGCTGGAAGTTCACGGGTGGGAGTGTAGAATCAGCCAAACGAATCATGTGAATTGAATAGTAATGATTATTTTAACAAAGTCATGAGAAGTTTTTATTTTTTTCCCCTCATGGTAAAGGTCATTTTAAAGTTTGTTTTTTTCCCTTCCATTGTTACTGCAAAACATTCTGAGCTTGAGTGGAGACAGAAAACAAAGCACTCTGTGCCACATGCTGACCTTCCTACAGCCTTGAGATTCTGAAGATGCTGCGTGTTCTCACAAGCTGTCATTGCATGATCTATTGCCTGATAAAGAAAGAGAGTATGTGTTCTGTGACCCCAATTCCTTCAGGCTGCAACAATGCTTCACATCAGAAATTTTAAATTGACCTATCTAGTTACCATTAGCCTCCCATATGTATATATAGGAAAAATTTCAACTTATTTAAAATAAAAAACTGAGGTGTCAAATTTCTTTTTCTCATTAAAGACATGTAATTCATTTTGTTCTCTTATGCTTCTCATATTGCCTGATGTGGCTCATACCTTAAAGAATTTTTCGTTTGAAATTTCAGCTTCAATAGGGGATAATGTTAATGCTTTTCTTTGTATTAAAATGGTATGGTGACTGAAATCAGAGAAACAAAACTAAGGGTGCCTGATGTTTTAGGGGTGTGTTTTGCAATGAACTTAGTCAAAATAGATGGATCCCACAGACTTCATTTTGTTAATATTTTTACATCATTTATCTTTACTCTTACAGGTATAAAAATGAAAGAAGAAATTAAATTAATTAAATTTAAAAAGAGAATTCAATGTGGTCTTTCTATGACTTCAGAAATATAGTCGTTATTTATTCATATCCTTACTGAATGAGTCACTAATTTGGAGGATATCTGGACAGCACCTGAACTTCCAAAATGCGCCTTCTTGCCTCTCCTGTGGCTTCAGCATCTCAAGGTCCTGGGAATATGCCAGCATTTATGCTCCTAAATTGTAGTTTTTATTCTCTGGGGCTGTAAGGCCTTCCTTCACACTCTGCTGATTCAAACTATATGCATCGTACAAAGAGCAGTTTCAGTCCCATTTTCTTAGAGATTGTGTTCCATTTCACTTCAGTACATATTTTTAATTATTATCTAAATTGCTACTGTAATACTTCCAGCCATATATGACTACTTAATTACATGTAGTTGCATACCACTTACATGCAAAATATTTGTTTTCTGGCTGCATCTCTGTATTGTAGAGTTATAGAACCGAGATCCTTGCTCTTTAATGTTCCCTCTAGCACCCGGAACACAGTAGGTGCTTATGATGGTTATTCATACATTTATTAATTTTTCTTTCATTTATTTAAGGAGACAATTCAGCTAAAGAGAATGGACTATGACAACTACACTAAATCTCAGACTTTATGTTTATTAGCTGTAACATTTGGGTAAACTGCTTAGCTTGGTTTTCTCATCTGTTAATTGAATGACATCTTTCTCCTTGCACCACAAAGATTTGAGGTGGTGATTAAATGACACAGTACATGTAAAATACGGAGCGCAGAAGTATGAGGTACTCGATAGAAACTCATTAAATACTGATTGTATTATTACTAACTCAGATATAGCAAGGTTCTTTCCTTTTCAACTATTATCACTGGGAAAAACATTTACAAAAATTAGAGGTGGGGCTTGGGCAGTTCAGATAGGAGATGGGAAACTTTTAATGTATACTTTCAATAAATCTTTTGTATGTCTAATCCTGTCTTGGTATTTGTTTCACAGAGCACCAGAACCAACACAACTGCCTATATTGCCAATCAGTTAAGGGTTCTTTATTTTGGTTGATCCAAACAGCAATAATGAATCAGCAGACCACAGCTTGCGAGCAGCCCAGATGACACCGGTTGACAGGAGTTAAGTTGCTTGCTGTCCTTTGACACTGCCGGGCTGCGGGGTCTCTGGAGCTCTTCGAGCCTAACAGCCCTCAGTGTTTATTACGCTTTCTTTGACTGCTCTGTCCGCACTACTTAGGATAAGAATCATGAGATTTATTGGAACTTTTAAGCCCATACTACCCAAGAAATCAGTCATGAGCAGATCTACAGGACTGTCAAGAGTGAGGCTTTATTTAAACCCACTCTGAGCTACAGTAGGGGTTGAGGTAGGTACAGCAGAGGGCGCCATT
>RJWT010037139.1:0-13113 GCA_004365215.1 Cuniculus paca | reverse complement strand
CCATTTTTTTAGCCCAGAAAATTTGATATAGAAAAGTTTTAAGCAGATGGAATAACTGAAAGGATAAAAGGAGGAATATATATATATATGTATATATATATATATACAAATAGTAAAAATATATATACAAATATATATATTCACCTTATATATATAATAGTAAATAATAAATCAGTAGGCTTCAGGTAAAGCAAATTATTCTCAAGTTTTGGAAGAAGTGGGCTCCATCCAATCAGTTGTACCTGTTAAAAATATTGAAGTCTCCAAGAAGGAAGGAATTCTACTTTCAGACTGAGTTTGGACTTGGAGATACAAAATGAATTATTTTTTGGATCTCTAGCTTGCCAGCCTACCTCTCAGATTTCATACTAGGCTATCCCTCCAACTGAGTAAGTCAATTTTCATGTTTGTGTATACGCGCTCTGAATTGCACTTACATTTATGACTATGAGTATACACACACATACACTTACTATGATTAAATGCTTACCAATTACTCTGTGACTCTTTTGGGGCAAAGGGTTATACCTTTTGTCTCCAGTGTGTGTTGAAAGAGTGCAACCTAGAGAAAGTTCAGTAAATATTTGTCAAACAAATTAATAAATAATAACTGTTTAAAATGCTTGGTATTTCATGCTGTCTTAGTTACTTTTCTTATTGCTGAGACAAAATACCCAACACCCAAAGTTAAATTAGGAAAGATTTATTTAACTCACAGTTTGTAGCAGTTTCAATCCATATCAAGTGGCCTCAAGACAGTGTGGCACTTGGCAGAGAGGCAACAGTTCATGGCAGTGGAAGACCACAAAAGTAACAAGAGGAAAAAAAAAAGCGGGGGGAGAGTAACAAGCCTCTTTCTGTCCCCTTTATTTTAGGGTGGTTGATTAGGGTGGTGCCAATCCAATTAGTAGACTGATTCAGCAATCACTCATCCTTAATCACATCCTTAATCCCAGTTCTGTACCACCAATCAATCACACACAGATTCAGATGCTTCTGAAAAGCCTGCCCTCTGTGACAGCATGCAGCTTTGTGGGGGACATCCAGACACAAACCATAAGAAACTCATGTTTTCTGCACTACTCTTTGCCACTGTCTATGCAGGACACACTCAAAAAGTGAAAAGTAGTTTATTTGCTGTTCCTTGAGAAAGAACTGCTTAAAATACAGTCTTCTTTAAACAAGAGAGAATAGAAAGAAAAAATGGAAACAGAGCTTTCATAAAATGGGGAGGGAAAGAAAGTTTGAAGGGAGGGGAGGGGAATGGGAAAAAGAATAAAATATGTAATGTACAAATTCCCTATGAGGTCAGTGGGTATGGGCAAACATGTACCAATAAAAAATTAATTAACTAATTTAAAAATTCATTTACTTTTCACAAAAAAGTTGACATTAAATTCCAAAATTGGCTCTCACAGCTCATTGAAAAAGCAACAGCCTTGAAAACAAAAATTTAAATTGAAGGCTGGGAAGTTTAAAAGGCAAAGGACTTTGTTAAGTTCAAACTGAAGTCATAAAATGGAAACTAAAAATAATAAAGTTAAGAAAAATCATGAGGATGATATAAGTGCTGTGAGGAGATGAAATTGCACCTGGCAGGCATGTGACGAAGTACACCCCTTCCCACAATCACCACACACAAAGTCAATGTGGGGCCGCAGAAGTGAAGGCCAAATAGAGGGCCCAGAGGTCAACCATCACACCACTGAAAACAATGGTCAGACGCTGAAGCATAAAGGAATTTTCTTTGCTGAGTTTGAACTTGCTTCAGACAAATGACCCTATTATTGTTTCTCTTTTCTCCTTTTCAGATGATAATGTCTATCTTAAGCCTATTTCACAGGCATGTTTTTAGAAGCAGACATTTGTCCTCTAGTCTTCCAATTGACCCTCAGGTCTGTGAGTCAGTTTTCTTAGGGGTCTCATCAAGATAGACTTCTCATGGCAAGTGGCTGAAACTGGTCTATGGGGCCATATTCTAGGACTCCAGTAACAGTATGACTTCTGTCTTTATAAAAGCAAGAGAGACACAGAAGCATAGACATGGAGAAGATAGTCATGTAACATGAGAGGAAGAAATTACAAATACAACTTAAAGTTAAGAGATGACAAGTATTTCTAAGTCACCAAAATTCAGGAAAGGAACAAGGAAGGATTGCTCCCTGGATCATTCATGCTTACCAACATCTTGATTTCAAACTTAGAATAAAACACAATAAAATCTCCAATGTTTTTAGTAGTAAGTTCATGATAATTTGTCATGTAGCCTTAGAAAATGAATATAATTACTAAATATATAGACATTTTTTATGAGCATAATTTTCATTTGCCTTGTATAGATACTTAAGCCTGGAATCATTATATTATATTCAAAAAGTCTTTAACTTTATAAAATTTGATACATAATTTTCAGGAAGTTTAACTCTTTTACATTCCTAAGCTTTGTAAGAGTCTTAGATTTTTCCCCTTGCTTTCCAACACTTGTTGCACTAATCATTTTAATTTTAGCCATTTTGTTTTTAATTTGTAACCCTGTGATGATTAATGATGTTGAACATACTTTCATGTGCTTACATTGTATTTGAGTATCTTCCATGGTTAAATATTTAATCAAATATATTTTTCATTTTTAAAAAATTAGTTTGTCTTCTTAATGCAGATCTGAAATTTCTTTTTATGTTTTCAGAATGCAGGTCCTTTGTCAGATGAAGTGTTTTTTCTGTCCTTGACTTCTTTTTCATTTTCTTAGCATTATCTTACAAAAACCTAGTTTTCAGTTTTGGTTACATTCATTTATCTTTTTCTTTTATAGTTCATGTCTTCTTTCCTTCATTACTTTTGTTTTATCTTAAATAATCTTGTCTATTCCAAGGCCATGAAGATTTTCTGTTACGTATTCTTCTGGAGTATAGATACAGGTCTAGTTTTAATTTTTGTATGGGTGAGAGATGACTGAGAGATGTTCTTCCTCCATTACTCATCAACTAATTTAAATGATCAAGTATTATTCAGTCTTCTTTCCTTCCCACAAGCCCTTGGTTCTTTTCTTGGCTTGACAAGCAAGCAGTAAGAACAGTGCATCCTGTTCAATGTCGATTTCCAAAAAGACAGCTGCTAACTGAAGAAAAGAAACTAAAACTAAAACACTGCTTATTAAGTTACTCCAGTTACATTGTGTGCTCACCACCACATGCTTGTCCTGTTTCCCTCAAATTTCCTCTTACCCCTGCTCCTCCTAGCCCTCTCCATCCAAAAAAAAAATTTTTTTTTGCTTTTTTGTTGTTCTGATTTTGAGGTGCTTATGACAGTACTTTAGAAAAGACATGTATGTGCTACACTGACAGCTGCGGCTAAGTTTCCAGTCTCTCAGCCAAGGTGTCAGACATGAGAATAAAGCTGCAATGGGTCTTCCAGGTCTTCCCATCCTTCCAAGAAATACTACACATGACTTCTGATGATGTCATTGACCCCACATGACATAAGGAAGACACTCAGGCTAGCTCTGCCCAAATTCCTCACCTACAAAGTTGTAAGATTTAATAAAATGATTTTTGACACAATCGGATTTGTATGGTGGAATCATCAGTAAAACTGTGTAATGAGCAATAAATTAGGGATCCCAGAAGCCAGGAAGAAATAATTGTGTTAGAAGAGATAAAAAGATCTTGAAACTAAAGTAGTGGCACAGAATTTTGTTCATGTATCATTATATATTATCCACAAAAAGAATATCTGGTCAAAAGATGCAAAATGTTTTAAAGCGTTTGCTAAGTGTTGCCAAATTATCTACAAGGAAAATGTTATCAGGTTGCTCTTTTAGTGCCTCTTGGACAATCTCAATAATTTACCTCTTAAAAAATCTGATTTCCAGACAATTTCACATGGAAAATTAACATTTAATTTTAAAGAACATTGTATTGGTTACTATTTATATTCACCTTAGTTTTTTTGTTTGTTTAATATTTCATATGCTCATGCTTGTTCATATATTTTCCTTTTTGGAGAAGTGACAGATTCTGGGCTGTTTTCCCAGTTGATTTTATATGCTCGTAGCAAGCTTTTATCTGACATTTTTTAAGCAAATATTTTATTAGTCTTCTGTCTTTCATTTCTGTTCAAGATTTTTAAACTATAGCTTCTATTGTTAACTAGTGAACTTTATTTTTATTTTTCCTTTAAGAATCTTTCATGAAGTCTTAAATTCTTCAGTTTCTCTCCTACCTATAACCATAAAAAATTCCCTTATATGTTGATATGGTTTGTATGGATTTTTCTTTTCTTTTCTTTTCTTTTTTCTTTTCATTTCATCTGTTCTCTTCTCTTTTCTTTGATTGTTGTTACTTGTTTATTTGGTTTTAGTTTGGAGATTTTTTTGTTTTGATTTGATTTGTTTTGGGGGATTCAATTCTGCACTCCATTAAAATTAGTTTTGCTCTATAGAATGAATATCTAAAATTTTTTTTGCAAGTGGACAAACATTATTATAACATGATTCCTTTCTAATTTCAATACCATAAATATATTCTATTTTAGTCTTTCCCCTTCTCTCTTCTTTCCCTCCTTCCCTTCTATTACCTTCCCTACCCTCCCCTCCCTTCCTTCCCTCTTTCCTTCCTTGCTATTTTTTCTTCCTTTCCTGCTTTCTTTTCTTTTGGACACAGGCTTACTAGGCTTGAATTCAGATGTTGAATGTAAGTGTTGACAGAAGACATTCTAACATTGTCCCCAAATTTAATCAGAGAAAACTTATTGTTAAGTGTGGTGTTATGTGCAGGTTTTCATAGATGCCCTTTTTAGGTTGAAGTTCTTTTATATTTTCAGGTCATTGATAGTTATTCTAAGTTGATGTTGAATTTTTCAAATGCTTTCTACATCTATTGAGACTGTGATTTTTATTCTTTCTTGTATTAATGTGGCAAATACATTAAATGATTTTCAAATATTCAGTCAATTTTGCATTCCTGGGATAATCTTAATAGGTTGTAATGTATAATCATCTTTGTAAGTTGCTGGATTCATTTTTGATGTATTTATATAGCTTTGGTAACAAATTAACACTGGTATCATCGATTGATCAAGAAGTGTTACTTCCACCTCTATCTTCTGAGTGCAAAATTATTTATATTACCTCTTCTTTAACTATATTGTAGACTCTACCTGTCAAATGATCTCAGCTTGGAGTTTTGTTTGTGTGAGCACTTGTAATAGTAATTCAATGTATTATTACTGATATATCCACATTCAATGTATTATTCAATGCTATTAGATACATCTAATATACATTAGATATATTACTGATGTATTTTTCTATTTCTCGAGTCAGTTTTATTAATATGTCTTTCTAAAAATATTTCCTTTTTTAAAAATAATTCAATTTGTTGGCATAAAGTTATTCATAGTATCCTCTTACAATCATTTTTACTTCTGTAGGGTTAATAGTGATTATTATTTTCATTTATTAACATGTTTCTTTTTTTAAACCATTCTGGCTAAAAGGTTTTCAATTTTGTTATCATTTCTTTTCTTCACTTTTTGTTTTGTTTTGATTTATTCATTTCTGTCCTAGTTTTTATTATTTCTTCTTTTCTGCCTATCTGAACTTTAGTTTGGTGCTTTTTCTAATTTCTTAAGGCATAGACTTATGTTATGGTTTTAAGAGATTTCTTCTTTTCCAATATAGGCATTTAAAACCATAAATTTGTCCCTAACCACTGCTTTAGTACATTTCATAAATTTTCATATGTACACTTCTACTTTCTTTCATTTGAAAATATTTTTAATTTCTTTTCTTGTGTATTTATTTAAGAGAAAAAAAGGCACAGAAAAGAAAAACAAAAAGCAAAAGAGACAAACAAACAAACAACAGCAACAACAAACCCAAAAAATAATTGTAGAAGTTTACAAAACAAGATGATAGGAATTTAACAATGGTTGTAATATTGCATATTGTTATCTTCAGGATTGCTTAGATTACCAGATATAGACATGGAAAATTGATCTAGTTATGAGTATTAACTGTTCTTTTCCAAGAACTAATGCACTTAGTACTATAGTCATTTTAGCTATCTTACACTCACACACACACATATACATATTTACAAATTTATGCCTTTTTCCTTTTCCCTTCCTTCTTTCATCCTTTCCCCTATCCGAGTTACTTTTCCTCTTTGAGCAGATTCTTACCCTTACACAATATTCATTGTAGATCTTGGATCATATTTACTCTTTCAGTTTCTCATACTAGGGAGACAATAAAGTATTTACACATGTGAGTTTGATTTATTTCACTTATGAATATGGTCTAAAGTCCCATCTGTTTATTTATAAAAGCCTCAATGCAATCTTTCTTTATAGCTGAGTAGCACTCAATTGTATAAAAATACCATATCTTTTTATCCATTTCTCAACTGACAGGTACTTAGGTTGTTTGCAAGATTTGGCTATTACAAATTGTGCTGCTTTAAACATGGGTGCACATATATCACTGTGGTATGATGTTTTCAATTCTTCTGGGAAAAAACCCAGAAGTGGGATAGCTAGGTCAGATGAAATCTGTAATCCTAGCTTTTTGAGGAATCTCTACACTGATTTCCATATTGGTTGCACCAGCCTACACTCCTACCAACAGTGGAGAAGACTTCCTTTTTCCTCACATCCCCGGTAGCATTTGCTATTGTGGATTTCTTGATCTTGGTCATTCTTTCTGGAGTGAGATGGAATCTCAGTGTTATTGCAATTTGCATTTCTCAAATGATCATTGAGGTTGAATATTTTTTAATATATTTATTTGTCATTTGTATGTCATCTCAGAAGTATGTATTCACCAGAGATGCCCATTTTTGGATTGTGTCTTTGAATTTTAGGTGCCTGATTTTTTAAAATTTTATAAATTTTAGATAGTAGTCCTTTGTCTGAGGGGCAGTTGGCCAAGATACTTTCCCAATTCATGGGTTTTCTTTTCACTTTGTTGGCGACTTCTCATAACATGCAAAAACTTTTTAATAAGACTATAGTCCAGTTGTTCATTCTGGAAGGTATTTCCCATGCATTTGATTTTGTTTATGAACTCTCTGCCTACCCCTATATCGTTGAGATTTCTATTTACTTTGTCTTCCAGAAGATTTAGTATTTGTTTTAATATTTATATCTTTGACCCATTTTGACTTTAGTTTAGTGCATGGTGATAGGCTTGGATCTAGTTTTAGTTTTTTGCATATGGAAAGCCAGTTTTTCCAGTACCACTTATTAAAGAGGCTACCTTTCTTCCAGTGGACATATATAGCCCATTTGTCAAAGATGAGGTGGCTGAGTATGTTTGTAGTTGTGGCTGTATCTTCTAATCTTTCCATTGATCTTCAGGTCTGTTTTTATTCCAGTAACATGCTAATTTTATCACAGTAGCTTTGTAGTATAACTTCAAGTCAAGGATTGTGATGCCTCCTGCATTGCCTTTGTTGCCCAGAATTGCTTTTGCTATTCTAGGTCTCTTCTGGTTCCAGATGAATTTTAGGAACAATTTCTCTAGATCTGTGAGGTAGGCAAATGTTATTTTGATTGGAATTGCATTAAATATGTATAACAATTTTGGGAGAATGACCATTTTCACAATGTTTGTTCTTCCTATCCATGAACAGGGAATGTCTTTCCATTTTCTGAAATCCTCTTCAATTTTCTTTTTCAGAGTAATATAATTTTCAAGTTATAGATCTTTTACTTTCTTTGTGTGACTGATTCCTAAGTATTTCATTTTTTTGGATGCTATAGTGAAGGGTGTGGTTTCCCTTATTTCTCTCTCAGTGAATTTGTTGTTTGTGTACAGGAATGATACTGATTTTTGTGTGTTGAACCTTGTATCCAGCTACATTACTGAATTTGGTTATTACATCTAGAAGTTTTTCAATAGAGTTTTGTGGATCTTCTATGTAGAGTATCATATCATCTGCAAATAATGATAATGTAACTTCTTCCTTTCCTATCCTTATTCCTTCTATTTCTGTCCCTTGTCTAACTGCTCTGGCTAACATTTCCAGAACTATATTGAATAGGAGTGGTGATAATGGGCATCCTTGTCTTGTTCTTTATTTTAGTTTGAAAGTTTTCAGTTTTTGTCCATTTACCAAGATGCTGGCTGTTGGTTTGTCATAGATGGCTTTTATGAGATTGAGGTAAAGACCATCTATTGCAATTTTCTGTAGAATTTTTACCATGAATGAGTGTTGGATTTTGTTGAAAGCTTTTTCTGCATCTATTGAGATGATCACATGATTCTTGTCCTTGGCTCTGTTGACATGGTGTATCACGTTTATTAATTTGCATGTGTTGAACCACTCCTGCATTCCTGGGATGAATCCTACCTAATCATGTTTAATAATCTTCTTGATGACTTGCTGCATTCTGTTTGCTAGTATTTTATTGAGGATTTTTGAATCTATGTTCATTAGGGAGATTGGCCTGTATTTCTTTTTTTTGGTTGGATCTTTGTCTGGTTTTGGTATTAGGGTAATACTTGCTTTCAGGAATGAGTCAGGGAGATGTCTTGGTTACTTTTCTCTTGCTGTTGAGACTAAATACCTGACTCCCAAAGTGAAGCAAGAAAAGGTTTATTTCTTACAGTTTTTGGAGGTTTCAGTCCATAGTCAGCTGACTCTAATGCAGGGTAGCGCGGCTGAGGGGCAACCATTAATGGCGGCCCACAAGCAACAAGAGTGAAAGAGCAAAAGAGAGAGGGGGAAACATGCCTTCTTTTGCCCCTTGTATTGTATGCCAGCTCTACCCCTGGCAGGTACAGCACTCACACCACTAATCCCTGCACTAGTCAATGATTCATTCACAAATGCTCAATTCAGCCACCTACATGACTGCCTGAGGCTTGAGGCGGCCACCCAGACACAAACCATGACAGGAGACTTTCTTTCCTTTCAATTTCATTGAAGAGTCTGAGGAGTGTTGGCATTAAATCTCCCCTAAATTTCTTGTACAATTCAGCAGTGAATCCATCAGGACCTTGGTTTTTCTTTGTTGGTAAGTTTTTAATTACATTTTCAATTTCATTAACTGAAATTGAGTTATTCAGCAGTTTTACATATTCTTGATTCAGCTTTGATAATTCATGTTTCTAAAAATCTGTCCAATTCTTCTGTGATATAGAATCTATGAGAGTTTTAAAAGTAGGTTTGATGATCTTCTGTATTTCTACAGCGTCTGTAGTGATTTCACCCTTTTCATTTCTTAATGCATGGATTTGAGTTTTTTCTTTCCTCTTTTTGATAAGGTTGGCTCGGGGTTTATCAATTTTATTTATTCTTTTAAAGGACCAACTCTTCCATCCATTAATTCTTTCCATTGTTTTCTTAATTTCAATTGCATTAATTTCTGCTCTGATCTTTATAATTTCCTTCCTTTTTTGGGTTTTGGGCTTGACTTGCCCTTTTTTTCTAGAAGTTTGAGGTGCAGCATTTGGTTGTTTATTTGTGTTTTTTTCATTTTCCTGATGTGGGAGTCTACTGCTATAAATTTCCCTCTGAGGACTCCTTTCATTGTGTCCCACATATTCCAGTTGTATTTGCATTTTTGTTCAATTGTAGATATTGTTTAATTTTTTCTTTAATTTATTCTGTGACCCATTGTTTGTTTAGGAGAGTATTATTTAATTTCTATGTGTTTATGGGGTTCTTGTGAGTTTTTTTATCATTAATTTCCAATTTTCTTGTACTATAATCAGAAAATATTCATGGGATTTTTTCAATTCCTTTGCATTTACTTAAGCATGTTCTGTGGACTAATACATGATCTATTTTAGAGAATGACCCATGTGTGGCTGAGAAGAATGTGTATTCTGATGTTGCTGGGGGAACACTCAGTACACATCTACTAAGTCCATTTGTTAACAAGTTTGATTCAGTTCTGTTATCTCTTTGCTGAGTTTTTGCTTGGTTGATCTGTCTGTTTGTAACAATGGGGTGTTAAGGTCCCCCATTATAACTGTGTTATTGCTTATTTGATTTTTCACGTCTATTAAGATTTGTCTTACATAATTGGGTGTTCCCATGTTTGGTGTATATGTATTTATGATTGTAATCTCTTCCTTTTCAAGTTTTCCCCTAACAAGAATGTAGTAACCTTCTTTATCTCTTTTGATCATTCTTGGTTTGAAGTTCACATAGTGTGCACGCAGAATAGCTACCCCTGCTTTTCTCTCAGCTCCTGTGGCATGGAGTGTTGTTTTCCATCTTTGACTTTTAGTTTGTGAATTTCCTTTGGATTTAAATGTGTTTCTTGTACACAGCATATTGAATTTTGTTTCTTAATCACTCTGCCAGTCTCTTTCTTTTTTATTGGTTAGTTGAGACCATTAACATTTATGTAGATAACTATGTACTAACTTATCCCTGTTATGTTATATTTCTGTCATTGGTTTTCTACTTTTTCTGTTTAATTGTTTGCCCTGTTTAGTGGTTTCCTTCTGCTGTTGTTCTTGGAATTGTAGTTATTTTTGTCTCTTTCTAGAGTATCTTTCAGTTTTCTTTGTAGTGTTGGTTTGGTGGTCATGAATTTCTTCAGTCTTTCTTTGTCTTGGGAGTACCTTATTTCTCCACCAATTTTCAAAGATAATTTTGCAGGGTATATCAGTTTGGGTTGGAAACTGTTTTCATTCAGGACTTGAAATACTTCACTCCAAGCTCTCTTTGACTTGAAGTTTTGTGTTGAGAAGTCTGCCATGATTCTGACAGGCTTTCCTTCATAGGTCATAAGTTTCTTTTCTCTGACAGCTTTTAGTATTCTGTTCTTGTGCTGAATTTCTGATAACCTAATTATTATATGTCTGAGTGAAGAATTATTTTGGTTATGGCTAATTGGGGTGCTATATGCATCAGTTATCTGTATATCAGATTCTTTGCCCATGTTTGGAAAATTTTCTGCTATTATTTCTGTAAATAGTCTTCCTATGTCATTTGTGTTGACTCTTGCTTTTTTGTTGACACCTATTAATCTTATATTGCTTCTCTTTGCATCATCTTGCAGCTGTCGAATTGTTGTTTCCTGGTTCCATAATATTTTTAAGAGTTCTTTTCTTTCATGGTCATGAGCTTCTATCATGTCTTCAGGGTTTGAGAGTCTATCTTCAGCTTTTTTCAGGCAGTTTTGCCAGTTTTCAATAGAAATTTTAATTTCCAGAATATCCCTTTGAATCTATTTCATGCATTCTAATTCTGTCTTATATTGTTCTTTCAAGGTTTCCATCATTTTCTTATGTTCCTCTATTTTTTAAATCTAGATCTTCTTTAGATACACTCAGAATTTCTTTCATAATGTTTCTCTTTTTTTTTTTTACCTGAGAGATTATGTCTGATCTGATTTCCTCTATAGCTTCATGGAGTTGTTTCTTTACTTCAGTTGCTATCATTTCAGAAAGTTCAGTTGTGTGATTTCCAGGGTCTTCCATTTCAATGTCTCCAGGGTTTGTTCTTGGTGGGCTGGAGGACTGAGACTGCATGTTGCATTTGTCATTTTCCTCAAGACCCATGTGGAGCTCAGAATCTCTGGGACCAGGCCGCTGGCAGGAATACACCCCCAGAGAGTGTCACTGGGTCCTCGAGCCTGGCTGGGTGGAGTTCAGAACCTCCAGGACCTAGGTGGCTAGCAGAGATACACCCCTGGAGTGTGGTGCCAAGGTTATGTGCCTGACTGGGCAGCATTGAGAACCTCCAGGACCCAAGTGGCTAGCCTAGACACACTTTTGAAGTGTGGTGCCACTGGGGCCTTGTGCCTGGCTGGGAGAAGTTCAGAGCCTCTGGACCAAGTGGCTAGCCTGGACACACATCCAGTATATGGTGCCAGAACCTTGCTCCTGTCTGGATGGAGTTCTGAGCCTCCAAAACCCATATGACTTGCTGGCATGCACCCCTGAACTATGACACTGGGGCCTTGTGCTCTGATGGGCAGAGCTCAAATTCTCCAGGACCCACTGGTCACTCCCTGATGGGCAACTCTGAGGCTCTAGGCTGGGCTGGGCTGGGTACCTCTCCATACTGTGAGGCTGGCTGGGCATTCCCCTGATGGATAGCGCTGGGATGCTAGGCTGGGCAGAGTTTGGACTCTCCATGCAGCTAGAAAGGATGCAACCCCGGAGTGTGGCACAGAGGCCTTGTGCATGGCTGGGTGGAGTTCAGAACCTCCAGGACCCAGGCGGCTAGTCTGGATGCACTCCTGGAGTGTGGTACTGCCAGGGCCTTGCACCTGGCTGCAAGAAGTTCAGAGCCTCTGGACCATGCAGCTAGCCTCTCATTTGAAAATATTTTTAATTTCTTTTGTGATTTATTTTTTGATCTGTCGGCCCATATTGATTAGTTAACTAAATACTTATTTTACTATAATGTCCTATGTCTGATCTATCCAAATTTGCTGTTAATTTGTTCAATAAAAACTGCAGTCAAACTAATCTAATTGAAAAAATAGTCTGATCAGATCACTCTCTACATCTCTTAAAAACCATCCAGTACTGGTCACTGAACTAAAATAAAATTAAAGCTCATTTATGTGGTCTACAAGACCCACCATGGTATGACCCCTACTACCTCATTCATTTTCTCAAATATTGATACCCTTGCACTTTTAACTTGAACCATACTGTCTTTCTTTCAGCCCTCCATAGTTACAATGCCAAGTTCTTCACTAAGACCCCTGTAATGTCCCTTCTTTGTCTTTAGATGCTCTTCTCTCTATGTTGCATTAAGCCCTCATCTTTTAAGATGAAGTCTTTTGTAGTTTGCTCTGTCATACTTTGGTTAAACGATCAAGTCAAAATTTTATTGTAAACCTCAGATCACCCTGTATAGCTCTTTCAAGCACTTACTGCAGTGGCAAGCTTCTATTTACCTTGTGATGATTTGACTGATGTTTATTTAAAGTCACGAAGATAATAATGGAAGTTATTTTTTTAAGCACTTAGCACAATGTCAGGCACTTAAACAATATTCTGTAAGCATTTGTGGAATATCATTACAGAGAGACTTTCATTCTTAATGTCAGCTAAGTATAATTGCAAGTTGGAAATTTCTGACATTCTAGAAAGATGAAATTAGTTATATATCCACTTAATGAATATTTCAAGTT
>RJWT010037138.1:0-13161 GCA_004365215.1 Cuniculus paca | reverse complement strand
AACTCACATGTGTAAACACCGCATCATCTCCCTAGTGTAAGAAACTGAAAGACTCAATAAGATACAAAATTCCCGATAAATATGGGGAAAATGTTCTGAAGTCCAATGATGCTTTTATTCTTTGATGTGATTGGTTTAAGTCTCTTTTCTACTATTTGATTGCAATATGTGAGAAGATAGGAACAGCTCTTTTGAAAAACAGAGGATATTATGGTAGCCATTGCTGGTTTCTTGTTGTCTGACTTGAAGGCCTGCAATGCTTTCACTCTTTTGTTTTATCTGGTTTTATATTACTTTGTCTTGTTTGAGTTTATTGTCTGTAAATGTATGAACAACCATTTCGAAGAAGGCAAGAGACACTAGGGTAACCATTGTTAATCTCCTGTTGTTGTTTTGAAGACCTGTATTGCTTGCAGTGTTCTGCTCTGAAATGCTATACTGTGTTTGACTCTATTCTGTTTTAGTTTGCTTTGTTTTGTTGTGTTGTGTTTTGTTCTATTCTCTTCAAAATAAAATTAAAAAAATTTAAATTCAAACAATGTGATCTTTTTCCTGAAATTTCAATTTGTCTAAATTTCTACATCCTTTACATAATGTTTCAACTGTTTGATAATGGCAAATATACCATATATTGTGCATCTTCTTTTAAATGTGCATTTAAATTGTATTTAAGAATGTCCTTAAATTTCCAGCCATCAATAAGGTTTGTATAATTGGATCATTCATTAGAAGTGTGTGTCTGATTGCATCTATTTCAATTGTCAAAAGAATGTTGAGTATAAATAAATTAATTCTCAGAAACTTTATTATAAATGTCCACAGAAATAAAACCAATAAGACTAGTCTTTACATAAAGGATTTATTGTAGGAGTTGATTTATGCAATACCAAGTCTAAGCAGCCCCATGATCTGCTGTTTGCAAAACTAGGAAAGTCAGTGGAGTATTTCAACCCAAGTACACAGTTCTGAGAAGAGGGGGACTGACCAAGTATGTGCTAATCTGATGTCAAGCACAGAGGTGCTGGATCACACAGCTCAAACAGAAACACCACGTCTTTCCTTTCTTTGCCTTTTTGTTCTACTCAAGTCTAACAGATGGAATAGTGTTCACCCACAGGATGAGGGCTCTCTTCTTTCCTCAGTCTGCAGACTCAAATGCTAATTTTTTCCAGAAAGGTCTTTACAGATATGCCCAGGGAAAATAAAGTTATCAGCTATCAAAGCATCCCTTAGGTCAGGTAAATTAATGTATAAAATTTACTATAACAAAAACTTAACCAATAAGGTAAAAGACGAAATTCTTACAAGTTGGAAAAATGCAGTTCACAGCCTTCAAGAAAATGTTAAGTGCCTTTTTAGGCTTTTATGGGAAAAAAGAAAATATATATTCCTTCTTTATGTTATTGCAATTTGTAATATTACCAGATAATATCACACTGTTTTCATGTAGCTTTCACTGAAACACAGGGTTTGTTCTTTGACACCAAAATCTTAAAGGTAACAGCTAAAATCCACTCAGTTTACACATTGACTGTAACAAGTCCCACAGTATTTCTTTCACTCAGAATATCTGAAAGATTTGTTGAGAGCATAGCCCTTACTATGGAAAACCAATTGTCCACACATACATCTATTTTAAAACGTAGAATGTTTTAAAGATCACCAGTGAGTCACTCATTTCAATTTACTGACCCTTTCTATCTGCACACTAACCTGACTTAACTGTAGCATTTAGCAAGACTGGCCATTCTTGGTTCTCTGCAGAATGTTCTGTACTCGGATGTGGATGCCACAGAATTCCTTGGTTTTCCTCAGTGTTCACTGAATGCTCCTCAATCCCTGTGACTAGAGTATTCTTGATCTCCCCAATTTATAAGCAGGGAAAGGACTCGGCTATCAGCTTTTATCCTCTTTTTTCTAACAGCATTTACTCCCTATTCAATCACGTGTGATCATGTGGATTTCAGTTCTATCTCTACTACAACATTCATCACATGGACACCTTTAGTCTAGATCATGCCCCTCAACTCAATTACTGTATTTAAATACTTTCCATATATAAATGCTTATTTGACATTTTCACTTGGATATTTAATATTCATGGCAAGCTCAACTAGCCCAAAATTAAAACTTTGTGCGGTCTTTCCAAAGTTGTCTTTCCACAGTCTTCTCCATTTAAAATCTGGTGCCTCCATCTTCTGGTTGCTCAAGATGAATACCCTGGGTTAACCTTCTATTCATCCACTTGTGATTTCACACTTTTCCCTCACAATCACATCCCTTAGCAAATCTCGCCTGCTCTCCCAGATTATCTCTAGAATTCAATTGCTTTTCGACTGACTTTATCACTTCATCTGCTGAATTGGATTATTTTAGTTGTTTGGTAATAGGTGCAATAAATTTCCTTTGAATTTACACTTAACCTTATGAAAATATGTCAGATAGTTCTTCTTCCTACTTAACATCCTCCAGTGGTTTCTCAACTTTGAGCAGAGCTGTATTTTATTTCTCATGCTTCACTGTCATGAGGTCACATCTTCTGTAATGTATCTTTGCTTCGAAGGTTCTTTTGAAACCCAGGAGTTCTATCTCACAAAATAGAGTGTTGTACTTTTCCTGAAACAAGTTTTGAGTACATGGGTCTCCTTTTATAGAATACAATCTTTCCACTATAAATCATTCCATGATACAGAGGTAGAATTTGGGTTAAATGTGAATAAGTTTTTTTTAACTCTTTTTTGGCCAAGGATCAAGTTAAAAATTTCTACATTTATTATCATGAAGAATTATTAGGATGTGATGTTAAGAATGGTAAAGTGGAACTGGGAGAAGACAAAAGAAGCATCCCTGGGCCTTCGAATCACTGAATATGAACTGGTCCAGAGGCTTTTGTACATCAATCAGATTTCCTTGTCTGGTAAGAACATTGGTTAGACAAGGTCTCTGAGGTCTTGAAGGTGTAATGTTTGAAGTCAGATTCCAGTTGAGTCTCATGAGCACTGTGCCTAATGTGTGAGGCAAAGTTGAGGGAGGTATCAAAATCTTACATAGACTCATCAGCAGTTCTCACTTCACAGGCTGAAACTTTGCCATGTTAGGCTAATGCATCTTTCGTATCGAAGGGCATCAAGAACATTAAAACCAACTGAAGAATATTTGAAAAGTTGACGGTAGACACCTAGAATTCAAGGGGGAACCTTTGTACCGATATAGTAGAAGGAGTGAGCATAGGAGATGCCATGTTCATTCTTTATTAAATCCATAGTGGAAAAGGTGATTCAGTAGCAAAATGTGAAGATTTGTTAAAGAGATGTTCAATGCAAACTGATATCAGTGGATTTTTAATGTCTGACTCTGAGCACAAATATGGTAAGAATGTAAAGCAGAATCAAAGCTTATATGGCTAATTCCTTTGGTTTCTAATTGCAAAAGCTATGTAAGGCCAGCATACATAATCTGGATGCTAGATATCAAGAATATTTACAGACCTGGGCAGCTTCCTCCATTTCCATACAAGGTGGTGCTTGTCAGAGGAGGTAAAGTAAAGCTTAGCAAATGAGTATCTAAGGATTTACTGTTTTCTTGAGATCTGGACAATGAGGCTTATAAATAACATACAATCCACTGTAGCAACTACCTGATATGTGTCCCCATATTTATTTCCTGATGCACTACTTTATAAATCATTGTGGACTTCAAGCACAAGGTACTCATGACCACTTCCAACTGTTAGACCAGGTCTCCGTGGGGATGCAACTCAGCCAAAGCATACCTGGCAATGTTGTCAGCACCCCCAAAGCATCTGCTAAATCCAAGAACAAACATGTGAAAGTCTGAATGGATGAATGAATTAGGGGATAAACAGATCAGTAAACAAATGAAGGAGGCATTAATCCTAATGATCTCACAGCCTGTAAAAGGTAGACAGAGGCAGTAAATAAATGTGGCAAGTTGCATGCTAAAAGTAAGTCCGAAGTAGCATAAAATAGCGTGAAAACAAATGGCACCTTAGTCTTTCTAACAAAGTCATTGAAGAAAGTCTTCACTGGGGAGGGTTACAGAAGGGAATGCTTGAATTATTACTCAACTGTTTACAAACATATAACCTTATTTGCTATTTCCTTAAACAGCACTATTTCTTTCTGCTTTGCTAATAGTTAATTTGACCATATGCAAATCATTCAGACATTTAAAAATTTGCTTTATTATTTATTATTTACTATATATATATGCATATATATATATAAAACAAGGTCAAATTCCCTGATTAAAATTGCTAATTTGTACCACGAAAAAGTGTCCTTCAATATCATTAATAGGAATGATTCTCAAATTTATATTCTTTCTGGAAAATTTGTTTCTTTCATGCAACAGATATATCTCCCCCCTCCACTTCAAGTAATGTTTCAAACTCTAGCGTCTATCCCTGACTTCTGAGTTTAAAACTAAAACATTAGCTAAGATATTGGAATTTTAAAAATTGGTCTCATTGTAATTATTTTGTAAGTACAAATAATTAAATTGGCTTGATGAGCATATTCATAAGTCTGCTAAGAATAAAATAAATGTGTGCTTAAATTGCTACACTTTTAATGTAAAAATTAGTGCAATATTTTTTGAAAAGCAGAGACGCACACTAACATAGGCAAGGAAAATAATTTCTAACAAACATAGGTATGAACACACTAATTTGAAAAGTCTGGCTGAGAGTGTAGCTCAGGGATAGAGTACCTGCCCAGCATGAGTGGGGCCCTGGGTTCTATGTCCAGCACTAGAAAGAAAGAAAAAGGGAAAACTACACCTCACACACAAAAAAAGATAATTAAAGGAAACATTTCTGATCTGGAATAAAATAAATATGAGGCATAAGTGAAAATATTAAATTGTAGAAAGTGCATAATTGCAGAAAAGGAAGATCTCCTATACTGTTTTCCCAACATTTTGCTGGATATGTTAGCTGTTGTGCATTTTATTTCACTTCTCCCGGATTTGACTGAAGAAAGCAAAGCTGGAAAATATAATATTTAAGAGCATATATGTGTCTCAACTTCCATAACCTCTTAGTAGGCAAAGGAAAAACTTGATATTTTTATTTAACTTTTAGCAATTAAGTGGGGGTACTGCCAGTATTAAATGCGCTTGGGAGCAACCAGAAGTAGAATTTTAGTATCATTCAGATTTTCTATAAAATAAAGTTGCTAGGTCCAAAATTAAACTTTCTATTAGATGCCATATTCTCAGTCTTCATTTTTAAATTCTGACTTTCTGCTAGGAAGGTGTACCTGCCTAGGAGAATACTTCTGTCTATAATCAGGGTAGACAATGTTACAAGCCATACAGGATTGGAAAAGAATCAACTTCTATTCTTGCATTTTTTCCAATTAGTCAAAGCATCTGCAAGAAACTAACAAATATTTATTGGTCATTTTTTTTTTGCACCAGGAGTATTATACTGTGTTAGTACAATGCTTTACTACTTCTAGAATATGTTGATTTGGTGCTGTTACATTTGCAATTATTCTTTTGACAAAGGAAAATACTGAAACATCATGAGGCTGAAAATCTTGCCTGAGTTTATACAGAAAAATAGTAGCAAAATCAGAATTTAAACATTGCCAATTTGGTAGCAGAGTGCAAACTTTTTAACCAGATGTTGCTTCATTTTGCATTAATGACTTTCACTTTTGACTTTAATTATTATCTATGTTCTTAGGCCATAACATCACTACCCAGTTTGCATATTTTCAATTACATATGTGTCTGTTCCCAATATGACAGCCGGGGCTTGTATCATGTACACTTTGAGTTTCCCAAATATTTAGCAGAACCATTACTTTTTACTTTATGCCTTGTTCATAAGATTCTTCCTTATTGACTGTATAAAAATCTTAGTTCTGTTTGAATTTTTCCTCCTTTACTTAATGTGAGTAGTATTCCTCAACACAGCCTCCTGTTTATTCGCTGCGTGGGAGACCTATGATTACATCGCCTCTGCTCTACAACAGCTACCTACTGTCACAGGGAAGACTGACCCTGACAGAAGATTGAAAAGAAGGCTGAAAGAGGAGGCTGTGTTTTTTCTGTGCTTCCAGCAGCAATTGCAGGAGAAACAGGAGCAGCTGCAGTAAGCTTGTGCCATGTGCATCAGGCCACAGCTCCGAGAGCACCGGCCTTAGGGCCGAAGGATTTCGGTTCAGAGACACAGGATCATGGGATGCAGTTAGTGATATCGGCTCTGCTGCTTCTACAGTTGTATGGGGTAGCCTTGTGCTGCTGTTCTAAATTTCCACCTCATTGTTTTAGCTTTTGAACCTTTTAAAATCTTAGTAGACAATTCCTGGAGTAACATTCTCCCTATTTTCTTTGCTCTGATCAAATATTGATTTTCTGTTCCTCTCCAAGGACACATGCTAACGTTTATGACTGCATTGAACTCTGATCTTCCCTTGACATAGGGAATATTCCAGTCGTAGACCACCTTTCACATTAGAGCTCCTCTGTAAATGACTGATTGCCGTTCTCTACTGTTGATTGGTGTTGGTTTAAAATTCAAAGGGTGACTCGTCCTTGACACTATAACCCAAATTCAAAGACACCAGTTTGGTATGGTACTCTGCATGTTACCCAGAGCATTAACTAGAGTCGAGACAGTTCTGCACCTTTACACAGTACATTGACTCATTTATTCCCCCACTTAACAAATATTTCCCATTACTACTATGATGTTCTTCAAGTCTCAAGGAGAGAGTGATAGACAAGACAACCAAATACTTTCATGAAACATACTTTCTATGTTGTAGGGAAGCAGAGATTAAATAAGTAAATAGATTTATAAGCATTATTTTCCGTTAGTAATATTAATCTGTATAATTCCGGATCATTAGATAGAATTAGTGTCCTGTTGCAGTGCACAGAATGCATCACTTGGAAACTACATTTCACTTCTGTAGTCTTTCTATCCAAAACCATAACCATAGTCTAGTTTTTTGAAAACATCAGACAGACACAAATTGAAGATGCTCTGTAAGATTCTGACCAGCTCTCCTCAAAACTGTCAAGACCAAAATAAGTTAAATGTGTGTATGAAAATGCCAAGATGAAACTAAATATTTTGTAAAATTAACAAGCACTAAGATAATAGTAAACAACTATGCAATTAGTATGAAAATGATTGCAGAAGAAGAATGGACAGGAAGGAAGTCCTTTCCCCCAGCACCAAGGAGCAACAATTAAAAAACCAGTCAACAAATAAACAAAAACAACTGTCAAGATCATCAAAAAATAAAAATCACAGTTTAGAAGCTTCTAAATCTATCATAGTGATTCTATTTTTGAGGATAAATTTACTACTTTAATGGAGGCATCAAGTTATGCATATTATCATAGATTCTGCTTGTTGGACCAAAGTAGAATTGATACTTTTTATATATTTTAAAGTAAGTATTTAATAATCCATTCAAATGCTACCAACACATCAGTCCCTGAAAGTGAGCACATATTTCAAGTAATAAACTCAGCATCTTCAATTATCACTCAATCTCCAAAGAACATTGTCTTTTAATCAGTCAGCCGTGACATTTGAATGTTCAAGTCATTATGTCAGGTATAGTGTTCAAGTACATCATTGTTCAAGTCACTGTTCAAGTACATTGTTCAAGTCATTATGTCAAAATGATGTATTTATAATTTCCAAGACGACTGCATAAACAATATCCTAGAGAAATTTTGTAAATATACTTCTTGGAAGGAGCAGGTAGAGAACTGAATTTATGTGGTGCTGGGGATTGAACCCAGAGCTTTATGCAAGCAAGGCAAAAGCTCTACCACATCCCCAGCCTTTTTTTTAAATGGAACTGATTTTAATAAAGTGTTTTCCACTATTCCCCTTTAGTCACAAGAAATACATAGAAGAAAGGACAATCAATAAGAGCAATGAGTCTGTGATGGGAAGAATTAGAGGGGAAAGAATTTCAAGCAAATGGAAGAGCAAATTCAAACACAGGGAGGCTTAAGTCATATTGAGTCCCTCTATTTATTAATTTAGTTAGTGTTTATGAACATCCACAATACCCTAGACTTTGGACTTATCTTTGACAACTTTTGCCTGGGCATCTGAGAGCAGCATGTATCAAGTAAAGAGAGGGTGAATCATAGACTCAGAGAGCTGCCCGGACCATGGTAGTCATGGCGTCTGACGTTCTCACTGTGTAACAGAGACAAGGGTGGCAAAGGCAAGGCAATTACGCAGTCTCTGCCTCACAGAACCAGATTCATTCATTTTCTCATAAACAAAGGCTGAAACGGATCTGCGGGATTCTGTTTCAAAAGTTCTCACTTTGAATTATTCAAAAGAAACTAGCCTAAACATATTTGGTGGTATGTTCTCAGAATCAGTTTCATTTCCCAGGTGAGTTGATGACCTACTGAACTCTGCAATCTAGGATAGGACTGAGCATTCAATGGTAGAAAAATAAATAATAGTCACAAAAGTTTATACTTGTCAAGAGTATAAAAACTGAAAGAAGTACATTATTAAAACATAAACCCAAAGAAAGATTAAACTAGCACAGAGTCCTAAGTACATTATGAGTAAAGCAGAATTCTCACAGGAAATAACGTTTGTTTAAAAATCAAAGCTTGCTGGTAACACTTTTCTTCTAAGAAAATGGAAACGAAAGGGGGGAATTTTATTGCTATGTCTGGTGTAAAGAATGGTCTTAAACTCTCTGTGACAAGTAGCATCAAAGAGGAAACACTTTGTATAAATTAACTATCCTGGAGGAGTCCTTTGTGGGTAGGTGCCTTTCCTACTATTGTCTTGATTTGCTAGTCAACGCCTCAGTAAATAAAGACTGGAGAAGATGTTATATTGAGACGCATCTTTTAAAACATATCATTAAATAGTCTTTTCAGGGACATAAGTAATATATACATCCTCAATCATTTTGCCTGACAAAAAAATGTACAGTAATGGTTTTTAAAAGGAAAGACTTTTCTTTTGTACATAGTTTTCTTACCTTTCATGTTTTTAGGAGAATGTGAACAATATATTTATTTTTTTATACCACTAGGTCACCAAGAAAGAATAATTTGGTTCAGAGTAATGTGACACAGTAAGGCTCCTGAATAGTTATATGAAGTTGGCTGATAAAATCCATCAGAAAAATGCTAACCAATGCCTGTAGGTAATCTTGGAGGAAAGTTTTTTTGACTGCTATTGTCTCTACCTCCTCTTCTCCCTCAACTCTTCCTTTGACCCCCTTCTTTTGACTTTCCTTCTCACTAATCTATCACCTTTTCTGTGAAAATAGATTACAAACTTAGTCTCTTCTTTCTCAAAATTAACAGGATACATTGCTAAATTCCCTTGCTTTGCTGCAAAAATTTTTAAGAATTTGGTTTCCTGCAGAACATTCTTGTCATTGTCTTCAAATATCTTAACCAGTGACCTTGCTTACTGTGGCATCAGTTCCATGCCACTCCCACACACTGAGCCTGTGTGTTAGATTTTCTACTCATTTTGAATTCATTTCTACAGTGTGGAAAGCCTAGGGATAGTCCATTCAAATTCCCACAGAGTTAGCTAAGAAGTATCACTCTGTGGAAAATTTTGTATCTGTTGACTGAATATTTGTCCTATTAAGTTGTTTGAATTAAAGATGAAGGAATAATTCCTATCCTGCACTCACATAGTTTTGGAAAAGGCAGACCAAAGGTAAATTGTGAAAGCAAAATGTTCCTACTTTCTCTTAAAAGTTAGAAGGTATTTCAACCTGGTGAAGTTACATTTACTGTCATAATCAGAATTTTTCATCCTATCTGAAATGAGCAAAAAGAAAAATCTGGCAAGCATTATTATTTGAATTGCACCAATTCTATAAATTTCACCAATATCCAGTATGATATGAAAAGCAGATCACGATCAAAAAGAAGGAGGTAGAAGAAAAAAGGAGGCAGAGGGAAAAGAAGAAACAGAGGAGGCACCACTGACTATAATAAGTAGCAACTGGTGGGAAAGTTTTCCGTAGACACGTGCAGAGTACCATGCCTCCAAAGAATACTTCACATCTCTAAAGAGGGATAAATCAGGCATTTGTAGGAAAACTGATGCACCTGGAAAGTATAAAGTGAAATACATCAGACACACAAAGCTAACTATTGTATGATATCTCTCATTTAAGTAAGGCCAAGTACAGATAAAGACCAAAATAAAGGGCTGATAGAAGGAGAGAGGGAAATAGATCTTTTGCAAACGGGAAGGAGAGGGTGAGATAGGAGGAGGGGAAATTAAAAGATTTTAGCATAGATCAGTACCGGTACCAAATACCCATACAAGAAATGTAAACATTATATGTTGTAAACATGAACTAAAAATAACAGCAGTAAAAATAATAATGAAAAGTGTAAAGGGGATCTAGAGAAAGAGCAAGGGAGGTAGGAAGGAAAGAAGAAGGGAATAAAAAGTACTAAGATGTGTTAAGTGCGTATACCTCTTCCCGAAGATGAATGTAAACTTCGTGTATTGCAAATATGCACAAATAAAATAAACATTTTAAAATTAGCCACTTGGATGAATGCACATGGTTTTCTAGGTTTGAAGGCTGTGGAATATTATTAGATTTGTCAAGTTTATCTTACAAAAATGGTAATAGTAAGATTAAACCGGGTCATTTGTGTGTTTTTTGTTTCCTTTAATATATTGCTGTAGAATTTGTGTGACAGAATTGGGATCCAGTGTTTTGTGGTGCTCCATATTTCATTATTTGAAAATGCACTATTTAACAGAGCTGGTAGTTTCATTTTACAAAAATTATTTGCATGTACATCCTCTAATTTTATTTATATTTCATTTCTATTCAAGCAGATCAGCATTCTTAATATTCAACAAGGATCTAGTAACTGTGCTGGGCACGACCCCGTGCATTGTGACACCCGAAATTTCAAAATTCAGTTTCACAAGTTGGGCAACATGGTTGAGAATCTATGAATCATGGAGAGTTTACAAAACTGTATATGAATTAGAAACCAGAACCTCACCATGAGAATATAAATAAAAGCCAAACCAAAATCAGAGTTCTGCTGACCCGTGAGAATCCAAATGCCTGTTCCTGTTTTGAGATTCATCAAAAAATCAGTGAGGATTCAGCCCATGTGTTTATCTAGACAAAGGAACTTTAATTTGTTTCAGTTTGTTGTTTTGAATCTGTTTTCAGACTTGTGTGCTTCACTTCAAAGAGCTTAGCTGTTTAAGTTATATTAAAATGATTTTAGATGTGTATCAAAACAAGAGAATGGTCCAAAGAATTCTAATATATCATCGTACTTTCCTCATCTCTTTATCTCCTGAAAATATTACATACTTTTATGTAATTCTGTTCTTCTCAATATTTATATTTATATGCCAAATACATGTAATGTGTTCCTGAACCACTACAGAGTAAATTGCAGCTTTCTTTTCTTTTTTCTTTCATTAGTATGTGTTTGCAGTACACAAAGTTGACATTCATCTCTGGGGTAGGTGCAGGTACACAACACGGCATACTTCTTTTCTTGGTCACGTCCTCATTCCCACACCTCTTTCCACATTTAAGTCCCTTTTCCCCATTTTCACTCTTGGTATTATTATTCTTAGCTCATATTTATGGCACGTAATAGTTTATTATTTTTTCCTTAAAAGGATGACTTTCTTACATAATCAGAATATATCAAAATCAGGAAGCTAAGATTGATAAAAAAATCATCATTTAATCTACAGACTTTTGTCAAATGTTAGCAATAATTCCAGTGAGTTCCACAGTACCAAAAAGTTTTTAAAAATGTCCATGATCCAAAATCCAATTCGACTCCGTGATACTTTTAGTTTTTATGTCTTCTTATTCTCTTTTAATCTGATACAGTTATTCTCTATTCCTTATTTTTGTAACCTTGACATTGAAATGGGTGGAACATTTATTTTATAAAATTTAGGGTTTGTCAAATGTTTGCTTATGATTAGATTCTAATTGCCCAGTATAACCCGGATACCCAAGAAGGAAGATTTGGTTGCTGGCGTATCATGTCATATCAGTACTAACTTTGATCACTTGACTAAGGTCATGACTGCAAGGTTACTCCACTACAAATTAAATTACAATTGAGGAAATTCTAATAAAGAGAATTTCCACAAAAGATATTGTAATACACAGTACCAGTTTAAATAAATATGTGTGGTGACCAGCTGAGCCTCAGCCAGGAGGATACCTCTGAAACCTCAGTAAAGGGCATTTGTTCTTGGTCTTAAAGATTTATGAATCTTTAAAGAACATACAATCATACATTACTTGTGTTTTTCTTTATAATTGCCTCAACATGGACTGTTTTATACCTAGTCCATTCTCTTTCAAATTACTTTATAGTTCTTTAAAATGAAAATATTTCATATAGAAATTTTTAAAGTTTTAACACAATTTATCATTTGAGTTTGATTTGGGGAAATTATCTGGCTGTATTAAAGGTTTATTTAGCTTACATAGCTGAATCCTTAAGAATGAATATTGACATTGGATCTTGAAAATGATATTCAAAGAGCAGTTTTTTCTTTTTTCTAGTATTTCTCACTGACTATAACAGATTAGTTTAACCTCTATTAACATACAGAGAGGAATCAGTTTCTTATTTAGCAAATGGAGTTGTTTCAGTATAACACTTATGAATACCTCTCGAGCTTCTTTCCATTCATTCATTTATTCATTCATTCATTCCATCTCTCTGTCTTGAACACTTTTATCATTCTGTACTCTAAATTACAACACAAAACTTCCTCACACCTTTTTTCATCCAGTCAAGGAGAAAAAGAATGAGCCAAGTGTGCAATTCTGTGTCCAACTAATAATTTTATTTGGCAAATGCATGCAACATACTTCTCGCTACAATATTCACATCCTCTTAATAAACTCTCTGGCATCTAACACTGTGTGATACATTAATCATCACAGTGCATACTCACAACCACTTGCTAACAACTGTAACACCCACAGTGAGATTTGCAATGATGCATTTTGTTGCCATCTTACATTGTCTATCAGCATCTGCATGAATCTTGCCTCCCCACTCTTCTGCCTCCCTTTCCCAACTGGCTATTCAACCTTGAGGTCCACACTTCTTTTCCTTTCCAAATTGGAT